>VYZX01002651.1:913-62776 GCA_013401335.1 Brachypteracias leptosomus | reverse complement strand
CACAGTCGCTCTTTTCCAGCTGTGGCAAGTTCTGTGTGTCCTGGTTTCGATCTCATTTTACTTTGCTGGATACCATTTCTGCCTGTTTTGATCATCAGTATTTTGTGTTACAAAGTTCTGAATCCTTCCAAAGAGAACTTGCTATTCTCTAGGGAGGGAAAAAAGTCAATTTTCATTCTTCAATATGACTATCTTTGATTTGTGAAACTGAGTGGTCCATAAAACAGCACTGTGTAGGAAAATTTGATGGGTTCCAGGTAATGAACAGCAAAGCCATGAGGAAGTGAACTGGCAACAGGGAGTATAAATCATGCAGTCAAAACAGCTAAAGTTTTGGTGGAGACAGTAAGGTGGCCTATCATCACTGGGCAAGCTTTGTTGCTCTTGTGAGGGAAAGAAAACACTTCTTTCCTTTTTTTTTATGCTGAATAAAAGTTTGCTACCTGTAATGACAGCAACTGTCACAGAGGTACTTACCCATGTGTGTTAGGAAGGGAGGTCTCTGTTGAAAGCGTGCTTGTGGATGACCCCACGGCAGATGAAATTCCCAGGGCAAAGGGACCTGCCTTTGTCATGTCATATTCTAGAATGGGAATATGGTGCTTCAGAGAAAAAGATTGTCATAATCAAGTGTAATAGCTTAACACATGACGTAATATAAGTTCGCAGTGTACTCAAAATTATATGTAAATCTTCGGTGAAGCACACTGATTCCATGCTTGTCTTCCTGAAAAATCACTTCCTGATGGAAATTTTTCATTACTCAACCTAGGAGTGAATTTGGGTGCAGAGGTTGCTACATATTTTTCTGAATTTCTAAATTAGTTTATCTCCCCAGTATAAATGAACATCCCTGGACAAAACCAGCTGAACTCTCAACATGTTGCTTTGCAGAGAAGAGGCTCATATATCATTTATTACATATATCGCTTACTTTTGTGACAGTTTGTTGTTGTTTTTATAGAGATTAAGATATTCCTTCTCTATCTCTTAAAAAAAGTGTGTGGATATTTATAAATGAGTGCTTCTGTTGTGAATGGATCTATGTTCATTCGTTCTTTCTTACTTGTCTCAAGTTATACTCAGCAGGATCTTCACTTCCTAATATGATTCTGTTTTAAAACTAGTCAAGTTTAGTTGTGCTGAATGTAAATGTTGGCTATCCAGCTTGCATAAATCATTAAATGAAGTGTTGTTTTCTCTTGGAAATAATAATTAGGTCTAGATCTCAAAATGAGCTCAGATGACAAACTAACTTGGATGCTAATGCTGCTGTTTTACAGTTATACATACTTCTATGATTCAACAAGGTGATGTGACATTTTAGCCCAAAGAGTAAGAAATGGGGATTAAGATGCTGACTTTGAGTCAAAATTCTGTTTGCTTCTGAATGTGTAACAGAGTATTTATTTCCAGATAATTATAATTCAGTACAATGCAAACAAAAATCTCAATTTTTCTTCATTAATGAGCTGCTGTCTCATTATATGAAGATTGGTAACAATCTGATATTCACGATCGGTTATAATTATCAGCAATAATGCAAAATAGTTCCAGTGGCTCACATTTTGAGTTTATCGGATATGATTTGTCATTATTCTTCATCTGCTCTCAGACACAACACATAATAGCTGAGCAGAGCAGCAGAGACATTCACAGGATCATCTGTATTCTTCTGTAGCTGAGCAGGTTTTATTATTCTGTGTTTGATGTTGACCTGCTGATGTCACAGCCATTATAGATACAACCAAGTCTGGCAAGTACATTATTTAGATAAATTCCTCTGGTTTGAACTGCATATTGAGGGCATTACAGTGGTTACCATTGTGCCCCAGGGTAACTCCATCCCATGGTTATTGTTAGATTTACCTGAGGCATATACTAGGACTGGTTGAGAGGCCATAAGCTTTTTCAGTGGCTTTGTCTCCCCATACATATCCCTTAGGAAATACAAGTCCTGGTTTCTACAAAAGCATTGTTTCAGCCTTGATTCACCTTGTGCTTAGGGCATGGCCTGCTCACAGGTTATTCCTTACTCTCCTCATTATTTTTTTTATTTGGAGGCAAAGGATATGAAACAGGAGGCATCCCAAATCAGCTGCATGCTTGAATTTGGCATCTCACACCAAGCATGTCTTTTTTTTTTGTGCTGTTCAAGCAGTAAGATCAACTCTGGGGCAGTGAGAAGCCTGAACACCACCAAGTAGTAAATGGTATTTACAGCAGATCATTCACTGCTAGGTTGGATTTTATTTTTTTTCTTTTTTTCCCCAGGATGTTTTTCAGTGCATAGTTGAAAATGGTCTTCTCAGGTATTCTAGTGCTGTTGGCAGGTAGCTAGTGATGAACACTGGGAACAGGACAGAGGTTGGTCAGAGCTCAGCCATCCTTCTGGTTTCTTACTGAATGGTTTCTATTTCTGAGAGCTGTAGAGCAGCTGCATAGTCATGACTTCATGTGCTCATTGAGCATTGCCCTGAAGTCCATTTTTGGACAGAATATTTTCACCAAGCTAGACTGTGAGCATTACTTCCTTCATCATCTCATCTGATCCGGTCTGAGCCAGTAGAAGGGAATGAAGTTTTTTGAAAAAGCTGATTATTGCTTCGTAGCATCATATTGTTTGGGAAGTAGAGTTGCTGGTGAAGAGAGAAGAGAAATGACAGCAGGGGAGAAGTGGATTTCACAGAATTCAGGATGTGACTGCTGAGACCTCAGCAGCTCAAAGAAGTGCTCCAAGGGCCCCCAAAAGAGTCAGTGAGGAGAAGAATGCATGAGAAAGAAGGTAGGGACAGCCAAGAGCACGACAGAGAGGAGAATGGGGAGAGAAAAATAAGCAGATCATCCAAATATGAGGAGGAAATAGCCCAGCAGAGAAAGAAGAGGTTCTAAGAGAGAAGAGGTGTGCTGGAGACAGGAGGAGGAAAAGAGTGAGGGGTAGGAACTGGGTGGCACAGAGGAAGTAGAATCAGGAGCTGAAAAGTTGGGGAAAAAGGAAAGAGGAGCAGAGATGCATCCCTGAGACTTGGAACGAGTTGAAGGACTGGTGGAGGTATGAGAGAATGGAGAAAGATGAGTTAAGAAGGGAAAGTACCAGGAGAGTTGGAAAGAGACAATGTGGATAAGAAAGGATTAAGCTTAAAGCAAGGGACCTATTTTGATTAGGACAAATTACGTGAGCATAATTAGCATTTAGAGGGGAGAGAGAAATGGCATTGTTGTCATCTGGACCATGTTTTGAATTATATTTTCATGATAAAATAGAAATATTAGTAAAAGAAGTATATTACAAAACCATGTTCTCCATCTGTCCACTTCCATTTGGCAATTACAGCAGCAGAGTGAAGAAGAGGTTTGAAGAGGACAGGGTAGTGATTCTGCAAGTAAATTTGTAGAAGTGGCTTCATACATACAGTGACATAAGAAGGAAAAAAAAAAAAAAGGAAAGTGGATGATGCAAGTAGAATATTGGTACAGGTTTCATCCTTCCTTTTCTTGTCTCATCTAAGAGGGCCTAACAAGGATGTTTCTAAGCAGTTATTCTCTGTTAGCACAACCTGTGTAATGGTTGCAGGTGTGGAGGTTTTGGTCAGAAAATCACCAAACAATAAGGAGAACCTGCCTTTCTTATTCTTTTGCTAGGCTCAGCGTATGCCTGGAGACAAGTTGTTCTTAACTGTAGAAGTAGTTGTTCCTAACAGTCTGAGTCAGTCAAACCCCCGATGGTGCTGACTGCTATGCTTTTCTCTGGAGCTGTTTCATCCAGCTTGGAATACTTCAGCATAAAAATTAGGAATGGGGTGGAGAGCAAGACATTGAGATGGAAGAGGGATAAGGGGGTTGTCTATAGAAGATTTTAAAGTAGAATGTTAATCATATTGGTCTTTTATGTGCAATACTTCAAAAAAAATCTCAGGCCCATGTGAAAAATTTTATCTTATTTCCTGTAAGACCTGAATTTGGGGAATACTTAAAGGTTTTCTTATAATCCACCTTTGTTCTTTTCAATATTCTTTAAATATATTTCCATTAGCTTTCACAATACTTCACAAGGTTCCTACTTCTAAGAGCTACTTGACCCTTGCTCCAAGTCTATCACGTAGTAACTCATTAACATAGAAATGATTCTAAGAGGTGAAGCTGAAGGCATTGAGTGTTTACAGCCTTCCTTCCTCAGCTGGATAAGAAATGTGAAGAAAAATATTTTGTAGACACATTGTACATTTTTTTTTCTACTGCATGATATATATCCAAACAATTCAGAATTTTCAACAGTAAATAAATACAAGCTGTGCAGAGCATTTTAAGAAGCAACAACTGCCAACTTTAGAGAACGATCAGAAAATCTGGGAGTTCAGTGCTCTGCGATTTGCCATGGGTGCCATGGAGAAACCAGAATGCTGCATCCTTGCGGCTCCTCTTAGCTCAAGTCAATCCGCTCCAGCCACGTGCACAATAAGCTCACTGGCACTAGAAAGGTAATTATTTGCTCCCTGATCATTTATTGTATGTGCCTCAGTGCCGTAAAAAAATGGCAATGCTGCTATTGTGTTGAACTGACAGCAAAAGCGCCTTTTTTCTTTAATCCCCGGGAGTCTGATATTAGTAGAGACTCAGAATTTCAGAACTGTGAACTCCTGGTTATATTTTGTAAGACTCTCATCCTAAATATTCACGCTTACTCAGAGAAGAAAAAGTGATTCAAAACACTGCAATCCAAAGGTGGAAGCAAAAGAGCAGCCTCAGAGTCATGCCAGTTGGTGGTTTTTGGAAAGACTGAGAAAAGTGCATTGAAACTCACCCTCTATCTAGAACTGAGAAAAAGAGAGTTGGGAGCAAAGTGGGAAATTCTTCAATCCTGCTACTTCTCAGGCTTGATGGCAGTTTGGGGGTGTGTGTATTTGCGGTGGGCAAAGGAACACATTATGGTTTTCTTAGAAGCTTTCAAGTGATATTTTGTCTTCTGAGGGAGAAACAGACTTGGAAAAGGGGAAGAACTGAAGTAGGTGAAGAAGTAGAGAAGGTGTGCACAAAGTCTGAAAGCTTCTGAAAGCTCAGGCTTCTGTTCAAATGAGAGAATGGATACCCCTGCCAAGTGATGCCCACAGACTGTGGGAACAAGCCTTCCTCTAGAGGTATCAAGGAATCAGGGGAGCAAATACTCTGAATTTAGGGAAAAATCTTCATTTGTTTTGAATTTTGATTTTCTGTCTCTTGACAGTTTTTCACAGAGTTTCAAAACCTGTTCAGAGTAAGAGTGCTCTGCGTTCCTTTGGAGAGTAGTTGCATAAGGACATCAGAAAAGCAGAGGGGAGGGATTTGTGCTTGTGGGTTTGTTACTGACAACAAGTAACCACGTGATCATGGAGTTAATCAGGGTGAACAAGTGCGGTGTTGGTAATAGGTGGGTCGGGAACTAATTCACAGAGCTTGGTGCTTTTAGTTCAGCTCCTCTCGTACTTTTGGTGTAGATAGTAATAACAAAATCGGCAATTCTTTTTTTTTTTCTTGAAAAACATGATTTAAGAAGAAACAAAACTCTACTCTTCTAAGAGTAGGGCTTAGGAGCTGGGGGACTCTAAGGATTTCCTTTGCTAATCTGTGGGAATTAGCCCTGACTGACAAGGAACCAGCATGCAGCAGCTGACTTCCAGTCCTCAGGTAACTTGCAGATACATGGTGTATAGAACTACAGGAATAAAGCGGTTCTGGTTTCAAGTGGAATTCGTATGAGGATCCAACCAGAAGCATCAATGCTGGGATGGAGGTTGACATTGTGTCCTGGGGGAAAATCAACTCAGGTTGGCTAGCAAAAAGTACTTTTTTTAAAAAATTATTATTTTTTGTAAAGCTTCAGTATGTCGTAACTACTGATCAGGGCTATGTGGTGAACTGTGAAAATAAGAATAATATAAACCATTGTGTAGTAGTTTGCTAAGTTTGCTGTATATTATGCTGTATAATACTGCATGTATAGTATTGTGGTGCTTTCTGATGGCCAAGAAGGGCTTTAAAGCAGTGTCTCCAAAAAGAGCCTTTTACCTTTCAAAACATTTAGTTGAGTGATAAACCATTAAAAAATAATGATTTGAATAATCAATTTTCAGATAGTGAAAAGCAGATGATCAACTACATGCATTGAGTGTGGCAGTTGGAAACAGCAGATTATGGGAGAATGTACCAGAGAGAGAAACAAAGCCAAGAAGTCCTAGTGCAATTTTATGTTCAGTGCTGGAGCAATTAAAGAAATCCCCCAGACAGGATTACAGCTTTACCCAAATTGCTCATTGAGGAGATGTCAGGTCTCTCATGAGAACTAATATTTGGATATAAAATACCTCTTTCCTACAAAAGGCATTTCATTTTGTGTGATACATTTTTCTGTCCTTTTATTGCTCAGGATGAACAAATGATTTAAGTGTTTTGGGTTTCTTTTTACTTCCCTTGCTGCCTACTGTTGGCTCAGCTGACAACGAGGAAGAAGCAGGATGCAACTCCAAACAAGTTGGGGAGAAGCGGGACAGGAATGAAATGGTCTTTGTCTGTAGCTGAGCTACTCAGGTCCTCATTGAGTCCAACCGTTAACCCAGCACTGTCAGGTCACCACAAAACCATGTCCCTCAACACCACATTTCCATGGCTTTTCAATCCCTTCAGGGATGGGGACTCCATCACTGCCCTGGGCAGCCTGGGCCACGCCTTGACAACCCTTTTGGGGGAAACATTGTACCTTATATCCAAACTAAACCTTCTGTGGTGCAATCTGAGGCCGTTTCCTCTTGTCCTGTCACTCTTTCCTTGTAAGAAGAGACTGATCCCCCCTGGCTCCTGCCATCTTTCAGGGAGTGGTTGAGAGTGAGGTCTCCCCTGAGCCTCCTTTTCTGCAGGCTCAACACCCCCAGGTCCTTCAGCTGCTCCTCACAAGACTTGTGCTCTAGACCCTTCACCAGCTTCATTGCCTTTCTATGGGACACAGCTTGCTACATTCCTCCACCCCTTTCAAGTATTAAGTGACTTTTAGCAACCTGTCTGCATCTTCTGAGGTCCCTGGATCCCAGCCTGACTCCTGCATGAGATAGTGAGGCTCACTAGGATGTGCTGACCCTACCAGCCACCTGGCTATGCTGGGATGGCACCAGGCCAGGCTCTATAAACCTTGCACCCAAGCAGCTGAAGGCTGCCTCAGCCCTCGGCCATGCTGCCCTGGAGCCTGCTCATCTCTGGAATCTCTTTGTCACACTAGGTAGGTGCTGTAAACATGACACCAGATGCCACAACACAATGACCCCGGGTAGGACAAGCATACCCAGGCGGCATCCTCTCCATCAGAGAGCTTTGTGCCCACCCACTGGATTGCTGCTTCGGGGATAGATTTTTATCTTCTTTCTTCCAAGGGTTAAGCAGAGCTTGTGTTTTCTGTTGAAAATATGCCAGCAGAACGGGATTCTGTCCTGGGACTTTCTCTGCATTTTACATTAAACAGCCTGATCACCAGACTAAAGAGGAGTTATCCCCTAAGCTGGCTTTGCGGCCCAGTGAAACCTGCTCTGCTGGCAGGGATTCAGCCGCAGAGGTGAGGAGTGTCTCTGCCAGAATTGTTACTACCCTGGCACTCGGAGCAATTTTCCTGCAAAACAGAAGTGGGACCTTCTTGTTTTCTCCTGGTGTGGAAGGATTTGACTTTGGTTTTACTTGCTGGGCGGAGGATGATGGGCAACTCCATCCCTTCTCTGGCTGAATTTTGATAGAAACCTCTAGTAGTAATTTGGAGAAGGGCGTGGGATGTGCAAATGAGGTCGTGGGAGGTGATGTGTAAGGAAGCCCATACATCTAGGCCCTTAGGCTCTGGGTTTCACTTGGCTTAAAGTGGAAAATGTTGTGTTTCTCAGCTTTGGTGGGACTAAGCTCTGAGTCTGCACAGAGATGGAGCTCGATACAGCTGGGAAATGTGAGGGTCAAAACACAGCAGCATCTGTGGTCTGCCAGCAGCACAGAGTTTCTGTGTGAAAGAGGAGCATTTCAAATTTGTGGTTTTGCTTTAGGCATTAAAAATTCCACATATTTCCCTGAAATCTTGTCTCAGTTCAGGACTGCTAGCCTGGCCACATTCTGCACTGGGCGTTCTTCCTTCTGCTCTGCCCCAGCAAGCCTCGGAGCTGTTAAGAAACAGGGTCCCATCCAGACCAGGCTGTGAGCACGGGTGCGTTGGCTGAATCCTGGTCTGTGCAAAGCCCCCACATGCCTTCTCAGAGTCCTCTTCCTGATAGTTTTGTGCAAGTATTTTTGAGGACCTGCACCAAAAAGGCTCTGTCATCAAGCACAATTTCCTTAGCAGGATAAAGTGGGATTGAGCCCAAAATGTTGCCTTTGCAGGGAGAATTACAGGTGACACAGTCCTGAGCTGTGCTGTACTTCAGATGAGAAGTCACTGTGCTGGTTCCATCTACTTAAACCTTCTGCTTCTTTAAATAGGTGTCCTTGACCAGCTTTTCTCACTCCATTAATCCTAGCACAGATGAACCTGCATGAATATAAATGTTTATGGCAGTCTTCACAGCTGCATATGGAATATATCTGATTGTTTGCATATAGTCAGAGATGTGGATTTGCAATTTGATGCTCTATAAAAAGTCTTAGAGAATCTTTCTGAAAGAAGCTGTATAAATGTAGATATAATTAGCTTTGTGATTTTTTTAGAGGGAAACAGATATCTTTTAATAAAGCACTGGTGCACAAAATAGCCATTTCCTGTGATTTTCATTCACATAATATTTATAGTGCCACAGAACAAACAAGCTGTTGGAAAGGGAGAAAAATTAATACTGTGAATGAACTTGCCTTGAGAGGAATTTGTGATAAAATTATGAATCTTAACAAACTTCAGTAAACCAATTACTGCTCCTCCTGGATTTGTGAATATGGAAGCTCAATGGGATTTGATGTAATCCCTCCCTGTGAACAGATGGGCAGATGGTGGGGCTCTGCAGAACACGTTCCAGCCTTCCCAGTTCCTTCCACAGTTGGCTCTGTTGTTTCTTTACGCCTTGCCCCTCAGTGACAAAAATGCTGGAAAAGGGATCAGTCAGATGTTTGCCATGTGCCTCTGTGCTCATTGTGTTCAGGTTTTTTACCACCTAGTGCTTCAAATCTCTTCCCATGGAAGAAGGGTGGTCTTTTTTGAATGCCTGGTGGCACATTATATATAACGGGCCTACCGGTATTACTGGAGATAAAGAGGCAGTCTGCATTTTATTATAAAGTCCTGTTTGCAGGGAATTATAGAAGAGCCAAATCTTTTCCTCCAAGTTCAAACCAACTAAATTGCAATTACAAGAACCAAGCCAGGAGCAATTTTTAATTCTCCTCCCTCCCTGAAATCAGTTTGATCACACTTACTGAGCTGCCATCTGCATTTTCTGCCTTCTAGAGTAGCAAATGTTCTGATTTTCAGGAAGATAGTAAGAGTGTTGCAACAGGTTATAGCTAAAGCTATTCTGTATTTTGTCTAGTGTCATTCCAACAGCCTCCTTATACTGCTTATGCTGCTCAATACATTGCAAAACATACAGGCACCTAGTCAGTGAAAAGCTGTGAGTAGTTTCATTTGCCTCAACTAAACTACACAAAATTGTGAATGTTTTAAACTGTTTCATACAGTTCTGGTTCTTGCTTTTAACTGGAATGTGTATATATTTAAGACTTGATACATTTATTTCCTAAGTAGTAGCTACTATTTCTCAGTTGTGTTTAGCAACTACTCAGTAATGGAAGAAATTGCCGCCTGCTTATGTGACTGTTTGAGGCAAGACTAGGAATGATAGAAGACTTATGTTGCAAGGGACCTTGGGAGGTCTGTGGTGCCACCGTACTGCTCAGAGCAGGCCAGCACTGGGATGAGACCAGCTCTTCAGGGCTTTGTCCAGTTGGGTCCCAAAAACCTCCAAGGACGGGGGCTGCACAGCCTGACTGGAACCTGCTGCACTGCTTGCCTCTGCTCAAAGGGAGAATTTATTCCTTATATCTGTATATTATTGTTTCAGCTTATGCCAGTTGTCTCTACTCCTGCCACGTCTGAGCCCCGTCATTCAACTGGGGTTTTAGTTCACCTGTTTTGTTAATTGTTCACCCATTTAGACCGTGCCACCCTCACTTGGATGCAAAAACATTGTAGAAGACTGTGCTGAAAGTCTTGAGAAGGTCAAGGGAAATGACAGCTGCTGTCCTCTCATACACTTTTTATCAATTTATTATTTCTGTCATTTTATCACAGTCAGCTTGGTCAGGCATGATTTAGCTTCAGTAAATCTAAGCTGACTGATCCCAGTCACCTTCTCCTTCATACACCCAGAAATGTGTTTTGGGAGGACAAGCTCCATAATTTCCAATGATCTTCATGTCATAGAAGGTGTTTAAAATAGCTGGGAGATTGGAATTCACTTTATACAAGTATATATTTTGAAAGGCTGAACTGAAGAACCTGTTGTATTCACATCTGTGAGCAACATCAGAGCCATGCAACAGCTTTGCGGTAGGTCAGATGATCTGTCTGTTGTTGACGGCGGTAGGTTGAACTGGCATTCCTAGGACAGGTACATCCTCCTGGAAATGGTCGCTGGGGATAAGGTCAGTGAGGCTCTAATGGGACCTTAGTTCCCGCTTTGTCCAAAAGCAGGATTTATTTCCCAGACACCTGATTGCAGAACACCTCTGAGTCTGGCAATATGGTGTTTTTTTCTTCTCTGTGCTGCACTATAACTATGTAAGTATGTTTCAAGAAGACTTTAGCACGCTCATCAATTGATTGCAGGGAAAATCCTCTGCAAAATGATGACCCTGGATATGTTTTGGATGTATTCACTGGTGAGCTACAGGATCCTCACAGAAGGTAAAGAAATTAATGAGCACCTTTCAAGTCAATCATTGTTATTTTTGTCAGATTTTCACACTTCCAAAATAACTTCTTCATGCAAAGTGCTCAAGTACCGTAGACCATAAGATGAATTAGTTCCTTTTGATAATGTTCTGAGAAAATTTGAAAGTAACAACAACAACATCCTTGCAGTGCATAAAATATTTAATATATGTGTCTGCGCTGAAGCAAGGAGTCTCTTCTCTCTCTTTGCAGCAGTTTCTGTTAGATAGTCCTTTCTGCCTCTAGGAATTCGTTTGTTGTTGGGGAAAGCAAAATTCTGGTTCAGAGGTCCTGTTGATTTACTGGAAGCTGGTTTTGGCATTCTGAGAAATGTGAGTGCTGGGTACCGCTACAGAAGGGTATTTGTGACTGATGCTATGGGCGTATGCCACAGGGAAGCTGAAGCTTACTCACAGGTAGCAGAACAAACTAAATGTACACACCTAGAGTGAGAAGAGTAATTACCCTGGGGTTTACTTTATATATCTCAGGGGGGTTAATATTTTCAAGTTTTCGGTATCAATAATACTCTTGCTCTCACAGGACAAGGAAAATGCTCATTCTGATTAGACTCAATTATAGTTTTGTGAGTTTCTTTTGAAAGAAATTGAGATTTGAAGTCTTATTGGTAAGTGGGGCTTGTGTATGAGAACCAGTAGCATTAGACAGTTTGGCAATAATTCTGTATGTTTTCTTTAAAAAAGCTGATGTGCAGTTTTAGTCTCAGTACAGGTTTTCAAGTAACTGATGTGCTCTGGTATTATTTCACCATATAAGTCTTTTGTTGTGAACTCCTATTTAGTCTCACCCTGTACCCTGACAAAAAATACTCCTATTTGGAAAAGAAAACAACCCACTTTTTTTGTAATAGGGACCACAATACAGCAGGAAATGGGCTCAGAACCTCTGAAGTTACTTCACTGGCAACAAAAGCCTTTTAGAAGAGAGCCACCAGCTTTTATTTCCAGACCAGTCACATTTTACTGGTGCCTATCCCTTGCTGAGAAAGTCCAAACACCTGCCATAGCATTTTCTCCGTTCCCCAGCAAGTTCAGCAATGACACTTCACTCACTCCTGCTGGAACCTGCAGCCGTTGCCGCCGGCAGCTCAGCCTGGTTCGGGCAGGCTTACTAGGCTCTTTACAGGTGTGGGCTCTCAGAGTGGGGGTGTTCAGTGTGAAATCCCACCTGGTTTTAATAATCACTCCACTTCTAATAAACTTGATGAGATGTAGCCTCACACGGTTTTCATTGTGAGTCCGTGCAGGCTTTTTTGCAAGTGGGAGTTTGAATGAATGCTGCTTAATGAACAGAAATAAAGACTGAAGTATTTCTCAAAACATGGTGAGGTCTTAACGTTTTAGCCAATCGCATCGGGCACCTTTATTTCGGGTACCGTAGGACTTAGCCAGCAGCATCGTTGTGTTGAGAAGGGCTTTAGAGAGATTACTCCTGTCCTGTCAAATGATCTCATAAACAAGCGTAAGCGGCTGCGTCCCTCGCTACTGGGCAGGCAGAGAACTGCTGGGAAAGCTGCCGCGGCTCGGAGCAGGAGAGCACCGCGCACTCATCGATCGTCCCTGGGGCTCGAGCCGTGTCCGGGTCAGGAGGGACCCCCTGCACTGTGCCTGGCCCCAGAGCTGCGGGCAGCGGCGAGGCGCAGCCCGGCCGGAGCCCGCGTCCCGAGCGGCTGTGGCGGCTGCGATACGGAGCTGGACAGGGGCTCTGATGTGCGAAGGTATTTTTCTCATCTCTCCTGTTCTTTCGGTTGTTTTTCCGCCAGACGCGAGCGTTGAGCACGACTTACTGCTCTGAGGTTTGCCAGGTTTATTTGGGCAGTGGAGAGCGGGTGTTGTGGTGATGCTCTGTGTGTACACCGGAGGGGGGAAACCTGCTGCATGACCCAAGGCAATAAACTTGGAACTGCGAAGTCAAGCTGAGTTTTCTTTCTGGGTAGTTTTTTTGTTTGATTGTTTTTTTCTTTCCCTCAGAATTAAGTCAGGAGTAAAATTGCCCTCAGAATTAATGGTTTATTCATCTGTTTAGAAAATCTGTCACTATGCCCTCCTTGTTTCCTTAGATTCAAAGGTGGGGGGGAGGGGGAAGGTGGTGGTGGTGCTGTGTGAGACTAAAATAAACCGTTTATTTGCTTTGGGCACTTTGTGAAAGCCAAGTCCATGTCTCTTCAAGCAGCGTGCTTGCCTTGCAGTGAAACAGAAAAGATCTTAACACTTGCTTTTCATTATTTGTGCTGGAAAGGAGTTTTTGTTGGAATGTAAAGCTTCCACAACTCTCCTGCTCTTCCTCAGAGGAATTTATTTGCAGAGAAGTACTCATAACAGCCTGACACACTAAGCAGCATTTTAGCTATTTTTTTGGTAGTTTTTAGAGGTGAGACTTAGTAAACTTAGGAGCTTCTGCGTGGATAATTTGTTGATGTGCCTCTAAACTTGGTGCAGGAGTAACTGTTAGTACTTTCTGCTAGCCACTTTCTCCTTCACCTTCTTTTTCTCATACCACATTTAATTTTTAAAAAAGACAACTACTTTTGGTCATCCCTTGAATATCCTTCATATTTAACTCTTCTTACTGCAAGAATTTTGTTTTTAAAACTGATTTGTTGTGTGTTACTTTGGCTGCTTGGTATAATTTTAGTAATTACTGTTACTGGGTTTCTGCATTTTCCTTGCCCAGTGTTCATTGCAGTATTATTATCAATGTAAAGGCACTGTTTTAGGTTAAAATAGATGGTAAATTATAGAGATTATTGCATTCAATTTCATATGGAGAACTAGAAACAAGTTAGTTACACTTTATATATCATTTGAAGGCAAAATGTGTTATATATTTATACACAAGGAGGAAGCCTATATTTGAAGTACTGTATTGTTACAAGAGGATCACAGGTTCCTGTGTAAGGTTAACTCCAGGCCCACGTTTCATTACTTCTTATAAAGGCAGATGATTGGTGGAGCAGGTAGGCTAATAGTATAGGAGATAGAGTAAATAATTAATGATATTAATGTTAATGTATTGTGGACTTTCACAGCACTGAGCTTGGCTTTGGAGAGTTTGAGGCTTTGTCTATGAATTCTCAGTTACCCTTATCTGAATGTAACCATTGCTTTTGGTTTTCTTTTCCCAGGGCAGCAGAAGAATGGTTGTCCAGGGTTTATTTGATGCATTTTATCTGTCGGTGTTAGTACTCCGGTTTCAGGAACATAATCCACATGGCTTCACAGTTACAGCCCTATGAAATAAGAGTGCAATTTAATGAGAGGGCTGTTCTGCTTAATGATAAGCTGCTTCTCTCTCAGCTGTTTTAGGAGCTGCTGAAGCAAGAAACTTAGCCATAGTTGCTGTATTTCACACCTTACCCTGGGAGAGCGAGTATGCAGATGGCTGTAAAGAAGTTTGGGGCCCAATATCTTCTTTATGGTTTTCTACTTGTGCTAAATCACTGGTTGGAAAAATTGTGTTATCTTGTGTCCTATTTGCTCAGATGTAATAGCTTTGCCAGAAAGGCAGTCACCTGTAAAATTGTGGTGCAGAGTTCTTTGGAAAGATGGGGAGGCTTTTTTTATCTTAAAAAAACCCCCAACATTCTTTTGTGGGTTGGGGTTTTTCTTTCTTTTTTTTTTTTATAAGCTTACTGTTTTACTGGTGTATAGGATGCTCTGATGATAACATCTTTTTTTAGCAATAGTAGATGAGTCTTTATGCTGAAGGAACATTTGCTCACAAACACTTTCCAGTAACATGAAATGAAGGGAACTTAAGCTGTTAATATTAAAAATAAAATTAAGTGACCATGCTACATTCCAGTTTTTGCTGTACAGTTAAGTTGTAAAGGTTAAAAGTATAGTGAGAATTGATTCTTGTGTGCTTCAGGCTTTGGTTTGCGATGTCCAGTTTTAGACTTAATTTCTGCTTTTTAAATTATGCATGTTAATGATTTTTTTTTCTCTAGGAATATCCATTATCCACAAGCATTATCTTTCAAAAAAGAAAAAGAAAAAACCAAATTTTCATGAAGAGTGGACTTGTGAAGGGCATTTATGGAGTTTAATATTGATAGTGAATTTTCAGGGCTGAGATATGGTGACACTGACATTTGTAGCCTGTTTTAGCACCATTGGCTCCAAGCTGTCTCCTCCCTATGGGAAATATGTCTGTTCTGGAGCCAAGTCTCATATTTGCCTTTTTGCGCCTGGATCACATTCATCGTTTATAATGATGTTGTAATTAACAACTAAAACTTGGTGGTCCTCCTGCTTTGTAGTTTTCACTGACAAGTGCACAGCACACCGGGAAACTTCTTCTACTACCTGACTATGTGACCTTGAGTTGTGCCCTAATGAACTTTGACCCGTTCCTGTTTCTTTGGTTCTTTGGAGCATCTCATTATTCCTGTGCAATACCTGTGTCCTCTCTTCCAATCTCTGCATCCCCCCTCATTATGTGTTATCAACCTGTTCCTAATACCAGAGGCAGAGTTATTGGTTAAAATGTTTAATAAGATCAGTTCCAAGACTTATTTTTAAGACCCTCTAATAATCACTTAAGTTTTCAGGACTTCTGCTGTTGTCTTCCCTTGACCCAGCTGCTCACCTACCTCTAAATTCTTCTGCTTGTTGCAGCTGAACTAACAATTTCCCATGTGACCCTGCTGAATACTCTGCTAAAATCCGATTAATGAGATCAACAGCATTTGGAGAATGTTATCTGATGAAGTAAGCTCTTTGATTAGTCTGTCACAAGCTACCTTGTGTTAAACCCACTATAAATTTGGTCGCATTTTCCAGTGCTTTCATGGCTTTAGGAGGAAATTTAAAGGGAAGTGTATTTGGTGTCCATGCTGCTGAAGTAAGTTTTATAGGCTTGTAGAAAATGATTCTCTTTTACATTAACCAGGAATAATTTGTTTCTGCTCTTTAATTGTAGGCAGTATCCTAGTTATGTGTCTTAGCAATGTTCAATTTTGTGTGCCCTTCATTTCAGAACTCGGGGTTTGGCTGTTTATTAGCCCCTAAAGTTTTTATTTTGCTTTATGATGACTTCCTCTTTTGTACCCTTATGTATCTTACTTCTTCTTTTCTTCACCATTCACCTCCTTCCTCTTATACTGTAATAAACATTAATGTACTTACTAGATCAAAAATTTCCTCTGGTACTTTGATTATCCTTCCCAAAATACCATTCTCACTACATGGGAACCCAGGTTATTCTTTTCCTGATCCTTTCCTACTTAGAACCCCCAACAATCCTTATAAAGCTATCAAACTCAGGAAAAAACTGTTTGGACTGTGAGATCTTCCCAAGATTCTGTTAGAGCAATTCTCAAGATTTTTTTTCTTTTCTTGATCTTTTCATTGTGTCTGGTTTTAGGCTTTTCAAAGTCCATATGATTTCATTAAAAGCTTTCTAATGTTAGAGGAAGTTAACTGTTAGTTATGCATTCATGTAGAATAAAGCAGCAAGTCTGTCTTCTTGAAAGCCTTCCTTGGAATACTGAAGGGTTTGATAACTAGAATTTGAAGATTTCTAGGCCTCCTTCATATCAATTCAGTTGATTTTTCTAGTTGGTTCCCTTAGTTCCTTTCTTCAAAGCAAATGCTGATAACCCTTAATTACAAATCTGTTTTCTTTTGTTCTTCCGTTCTGTTTAATCAGCTTATTACCATTCAAGCCCAGTTTGTTTACTGTGAGTGAACTTTCTCAAAACTGAGCGTGAATTAACCTTATTTCTTAGAGAATCCACTGAATCAATCGTGTATGAGAGTATACAAATTACACTGCTATTAGTGCTCTTCACTCTTTGTATCTGGGAAATGAGATTCTCCAGTTTTTATGCAGTCCTTACTTCTTTTAAGAACACTACAGCAATCTACATGTTGCTTCAAGGTTTATGGCATTACTGCAGTCAAATGCAATTTGACTGGATCAGCTCTTCCCAAAGCGATTTTAATCAAAACCAATATTGAAGTTTAACATATGGTGCTCTTCTGGCTTTATAGCTCCATCTCAGATAGAAAATCCTTTGGAGAATGTCTTCTCTGCTCATGTCTGGAGAAATAATAAGATTAAGTTAGCTGTTTGCACCCATGTTTTGTTACCCAGGTTCATGGCAATTGTACTGAAGCAGTTATTTTCTGCTAGCAGTTCTTTGCTCCCCAAGAGAACCAACCACAGATAATGGAAGAACTCTCATCCAAATTAGGCCAGACGTGGTAATAGCATCAGTGTTTCAACCTTGTCATGATCTGTGGCTGCTGCACTTTGTTTTAATAAGCTGAATAATCAGAGCAGTTATTTCATCTGTGTGTGGATGTTGTTACCTTTGTCCTGATGGAACAGAAGCATTCCTCAGAAGGCATTCCTTTAAATGCTGTTTTCTGTTCTGTCTGTAGAGAAGATATTTAAGATGTTCTTTTCTCCAACATAGGGTGATCCCAAACTGGATGTACATCATACTGTTTTGGTTATGGTGAGGTGATGCCAGGAGGCCAGCAGACAGAACACTGAAGCTTGTCCTTCGCTGTAACTCAGAACCTGATCTGAAGTCCATTGAAAACAGTATTTCTAAGGTTCAAATCTTTGTTCTAGTATTTTCAAGTGGCACAGTTTTACAGTCATTGTTTTACATACTACTGTTGTGCTTGTATAATGGAGCATGTGCTGTCTCTCCCTCTCTCTCTCTCCGGACACGTATGTAATGTGTGTACATATGTATATAGTGACTACTGTCCATCCAGTCTTCAGGTATTCAGGGTATGTGCTTCAGTAGCATGTCTTTGCTCCAGGCCTTGTTTTGGTGGTCTTACTCTATGTTCTGCCTTGCTGAGTAGACCTTCTCTTTGACTGAGCAGTAGCCATAAGCTAAATTGCCAGCAAGATTGATATCAACTGTTGATTTGACAGAGAAATATCTGCAAGGTTTCAGTGCAAAAATGCAGTCTAAAATCTAGGCTTTTAATAAAAAAGCCTTTGTATCACAATGTACATAAATAATTGTAAGCTCTATTAAAGCATGGAACGACTCTTGAAATTTTTTAGTGGTTTTCAATATCGCACACCTTTCATGAAGTGAAATTCTGCTATGACTTTTTCTGCTGAAATTGTTCAGTCTTCTGAATATCACTGGTGCTTTGGCTTTGAAGCTGAGTAAGCTGAATCTACTTTCTGTGTGACATTAGATGCTACACCAAAATTACTGTTGCAAAAAAAACTATGCATTTCCAAAAAATTACTATTGCTTGGTAGTACTCTCTTCCTTCCCAGCATCCCAGTGCACATTACATGATAAATTAGATAAATAAACATGAGGAGAAACTTCTTTACTGTGAAAGACAGAGCACCGGAACAGTCTGTCCAGGGAGGTTGTTGAGTTTCCTTCTCTGGAGACTTTCAAGACCTGTCTGGACGTGTTCCTGTGTTACCTGCCCTAGATGGACCTGCTTTGGCAGGGGGGTTGGACTAGATGAGCTCTAGAGGTCCCTTCCAACCCCTACCATTCTGTGATGCTGTGAAATGTTCTTAGTATTTTTAAGCACTTGCACTATCTTAGCTCAAATGAGTGAGGAAAGATTAAAGCAGGCTTGTGACAATCAAATCATACATAGGGCTTTAGAGATTTAAGTTCTGATGATTCACTGAGACAAAAAAGATTTGTTAAGGTTGTCTTCTGAATGTACTAAGGCCAGGATGCTTTTAGGTTGCAGAAGAATTTAGGTTCCTCAAGTGACAGTTCCTGATCTAGCCACAGTTTGTAGGTTGTTCACGTTCACTGCGTCCCAGCCATGGGATTTCTGTCCTCTAGTAGAAGAGCTTGGCAGAGGGGAGGGCTTAAGGAAGGGGTGTTTACTTTTTTTACTGCTCTTCTAGTGTCATTGCAAAGTGCTTCAAGCTGTGAAAGTGCCTGGTGAACCTGCTACCCTGCTGGTCCTGGGAAAGCAGACTTTGATTCCAAGTAAGCAGAAGGTAAAAATTTGAGAAGTCACTGTACTCCCACCTTGAGTACAGCCATAAGCACAGCTCTCCCAGACTGTGGAACAGCCAAATAAAACAGCTGCTGTTTGACACAACAGGTCAGAAGCTGATGTTGGGATACAGAGCTGTTCTTGGACCATAAATTTATGTCCTTGGTTCATAAATAACAGATACTTAATTTTAGTTTGCTGATATACTTTCACACTGTATCCTTCCTTTAACAAGCTTTGTAATGAATTTCCAGCACACTTGATGCTTTGGGGACTGTGTTTTAGAAGTTTCCTCATCAACCTATTGAGCATTTGCTTTAGAAATACTGTGTATTGAGAAGAAGCACAGTTGGTAAGTGAGTCAACCAGGGAAGGTGCCCTTCCGAACCTGCTTCTTGTGAACAGGGAAGAACTTGGGGAAGTAAAGGTTGGAAGCCATCTAGGGCACAGTGATCATGAGATGATTGAGTTTTCGATCCTTGAAGAAACAAGGAGAGGAGTTAGTGAAACTGCCACCTTAGACTTCTGGAGGGCAAACATTGACCTGTTCAGAAGACTGATTGACAAAGTCCTTTGGGATGCTGCCCTGAAGGATATAGAAATCCATGAAGACTGGACATACTTCAAGAGAGAAGTCTTAAAGGCACAGGAGCAGGCTGTCCCAGTGTGTCGAAAAACAAGTAGGTGGGCAAGGAGACTGGCCTGGCTAAATAGGGACCTTTGGCTGGACCTCAAGAACAAAAGGAAAGTCTATGACCTTTGGAAGAGGGGGCAGGTCTCATGAAGACTGTAAAGATGTAGTGAAACTATGCATGGAGAAAATCAGGAGAGTCAAAGTGCAACTAGAGCTCAACCTAGCTACAGCTGTTAAGGGTAACAAAAAATGTTTCTATAAATTCATTAACAAAAGGAGGATTAGGGAAAATCTCCCTCCTTTATTGGATGCAAAGGGAAACATAGTAACAAAGGATGAGGAAAAGGCTGAGGTGCTCAATGCCTACTTTACCTCAGTCTTTAGCACTGAAACTAGCTGTTCACTGGACACCCAGCCTCATGAGCTACGAGACAAGGAGGGGAAGCAGAATGAGGTCATTACAATTAAAGAGGAAGTGGTCAGAGACCAGCTACACCACTTGGATGCACACAAGTCTATGGGAGTGGATGGGTTACATCCAAGGGTGCTGAAAGAGTTGGCAGACGTGCTCACCAAGTCATTTTCCATTATTTACCTGAAGTCATGGCTAACTGGGGAGGTCCCAATGGAGGGCAGCAAATGTAACATCCATCTACAAGAAAGGCAGAAAGAAGGATCCAGGAAACTATAGACCTCTCAGTCTGACCTCAGTACCAGGTAAGTTCATGGAGCAGATCATCTTGACTGCCATTACAAGCCATATGAAGGACAACCAGGGGATCAGGCCTAGTCAGAATGGGTTTATGAAAGGCAGGTCCTGCCTGACAAACCTGATCTCCTTCTATGACAAGATGACCCAACTACGGGGCAAGGGAAAGGCTGTGGAGAAGTGTGGCTGGAGAGCTGCCTGGCAGAAAAGGACCTGGGACTTCTAATTGACAAGTGGCTGAATATGAGCCAGCAGTGTGCCCAGGTGGCCAAGAAACCAAATAGCACCCTGGCTTGTATTAGAAATAGTGTGACCAGCAGAAGTAGGGAGGTGATTGTCCCCCTGTACTCAGCACTGATGAGGCCACACCTTGAGTATTGCATCCAGTTTTGGGCACCTCAATATAAGAGAGATATTGAGGTGCTGGAGCGAGTGCAGAGAAGAGCAACGAAGCTGGTGAAGGACCTGAAGAATAAATCTTATGAAGAGCAATTAAAGGACCTGGGACTGTTTAGTTTGAGGAAGAGGAGGGGAGACCACATCACTCTTTACAAGTACCTGAAAGGACATTGTAGAGAGGTTGGTGCTGATCTATTCTCACAGTTAATTAGCAATAGAACAAGAGGGAATGGCTTCAAGCTGCAACAGGGTAGGTTTAGACTGGACATTAGGAATAATTTTTTTCACAGAAAGAGTAGTCAGACACTGGAATAGGCTGCCCAGGGAGGTGGTTGAGTCACCATCTCTGGATGTGTTTAAGGGTCGTTTAGATGTGGTGTTGTGGGATATGGTTTAGGGGAGAACTTTATAGAGTAGGGTTGATGGTTGGACTTGATGATCGCAAGGGTCATTTCCAACCTGAATGATTCTATGAAGTCTATATTTACCACCACCTCTGTGTCTCAAGTTCAGTTTTCTGCCCGCTTTGATTCTTCTTGACCAGGGAGTGTAGAGCTGCACCTTTGAAATCATTGTTAACCAGATAAGCTCCTACACCAGGCTGGCCTAGATCCTTTGTAAATCTGTTAAAAAACTGTTCAGGGCAGTTCTTGCTGAGTAGACAGCATGTTAGGATAGTTTACAATTTCTGGTCTGCGATCCCAAAACCAGGTGACTCACTGTATACCTGACCTATCTCTGCAGTCATGAACCTCATAAGAAATAAGCTAGACAAAATTCTTTCTCTGTTTCCATACTTCTGAACCAAATATGTAGTGAAATAGCCACCCAAA
The DNA here is from genome assembly GCA_013401335.1 of Brachypteracias leptosomus. NCBI lineage: Eukaryota > Metazoa > Chordata > Aves > Coraciiformes > Brachypteraciidae > Brachypteracias > Brachypteracias leptosomus. Next base: position 41,310 of record VYZX01002651.1, on the reverse strand, counting down.
TGTTATTTGTGGTGGAGCTGACTCTTCCTAAGGTGGGCCTGAAGTATAGCTACTAGACATCTCATGCAACATTGAATTGATTCATCCATGCCAGAGCATCTGATTGCTTGCATTGGCAACCCTTTCTTTGTCAGATCTAGTGGAGTTTGTGCTAGCTTGAGACAGAGTGCCCTGCTGTGCCTGATGGAAATGAGATGTGAATGCCCTCATCTGCTTCTGCTGCACCACTAGAACCTTACTTAATCTGTACTGTTGTGACCCTTCAGTCCTATGCAGTGTCCAGTTTGTTTTCTAAATAGCTATGGTGGGGCCTTGATGTTGCTCCTGCAAGTGAATCTTTATGCTACACGTGCCACTTGAAATGCAGCCAAAAGTCTACTTGCTTGTCTCAAGTGTACCTGTAAGCAAGTAGAGAAGACGCACTTCTCTGTTAACCTTCACTCCTTTGTTCCTGCATGGTTCCAACTTGAATGTTGAGCACACCACAAGCAGTGCTTTCCCTAAAGGTAGGGTGCAGGATAAGGAATTATGGCCCTGTAATGTAAAATTTAATAGCTTAGAATCTCCTAGATTTCCCAACATCAGCTGGAAAGTGGGAGTCCACATTGCGATTTATGAGCCATGGTAGACCATGGTTATTACTACACTTGTTTCAGCTGATGAACTGTACACTAGACAGCTCAAGGCTGCTTCTAGTGCTTACAGAGCTCTCCAGAAGAAAGATGATTGATTGATTCAAGGCCTAGTGTCGCCGACGGGATGGATAAAGCGACAACAAAACTAAGCAAACAAAAAGCCAAGCCAAAAGCCTAAAAGCCAAGTCAAGTCTTTATTGTTCCATTGTGCTATCTATTTATACTTTTCTCCCCCTTAGTTTCCCCAAATGTGTCTTTATCCCATTGGTCCAAAGTTATGTAATTTCTCTACTATTGGACAACAATTACACAGTTTGTTTCAGCACGTATGCCTCGTCTTGCAGTCGACATTTCCTCCAACTTGCTATCTTGTAGCCACTCTTGTTCAAGGGTAGACTGGAATTTTCTCAGGGTCCAAATCGCTCTGTTCCAGGGCCTCAGTCTAGCTGAGGTCCCCCACAGCCTAGCAGTGTTTTGGCCTTGGATCAACATCAGAGACTTGAGAATGCAATATGAACCATCCTACAGGTGGGCCTGTTGCTAATCTTCTGTTATAACTTCTTGTTTCCCCTGTTCACATAGAAGCATTTTGCAAAGCTAAGTCTCCATTCACATAGCTTTAACACTAGTTAAAAGCTGGTGTACCCCATCTGTATTATATGGAACTGCTCTCTCCATTTGCATGTGGTTCTTAGACCCAGTGTTAAGCGAAGCCAGAGCAGTGTTGGGTTAACTGGAACGCTGCCTGCCTGCTGTTTCTACTGTTGTAAGGCCACTCTCAGTTGAGATTTGCACAGTGGGGCCTGTGAGACTCCCTGCAAATGGATGTTTTGTTCTCCAGCTCGTGCCTTGAATAGTTGCCACAACCACTGTGTTATGCCTGTGTCCCTCCCTGGGCTGGCCTCTGTGCTGTGCCATGACAAGAGTTAAGAGGCTTCCCAAAGGGTTGTCCTGTACTGCAGTAGGAGCTGTGTCAGCTGTGGCCATTTTCGGGTGCTGCACATTTCTAAATGATGTGAGAAGGCAGTAAGGAGGCCCCAGAGGTGTGTGCTTCCTTGCTTCCTTTCAGGTGAACCCCTCCCGTTCCTGGCCCTATTGCTCTTCTTCCTCTCTGCTAGCTTAAAAGTACGAGAAAGTCCTCACAGTCTTTTTTTCCCCATGGTCTTTTATTGGAAGGTTTATGAAGATGGCTACCTCTCAACAAATCCAAACTAGCACCATGTTTGCTGTGGACATGGGTATCAGCAGCGTCTGCTGGTACTCCTTATATTGAGGGACACTTGGAGCTGCTTGTTCTTGCCATCCCCAATTCAAAGAGCTATTCTCCAAAGGAGAATATTCTTTAGGGAGCTAGGGATGATCACCCTCTTTAGGGTGGAATTGCTCTTTTTCCTAAGTGGCCATTTCATCCCAGGCATGTTGTCACTGTCTGTCTGCATCCCTCTTCAGAAGCAACACTATCTCTTAGATCCTGGTCTGGGTCTTACTAGCCTGCTGAGGTGAACTAGCATTACCCCTCCAGGTTGAACGCAGCGTCTCTCTGATATGCATGTGGGAACACTGAGTTGTGGAATCATGGTTGAGTTGTGAGCCCTGGCTTGGCTGTACCAACTGTAGCAGAGCCGAGAGGAACTGCTGTGCCTTCAGCTTGCTGACACCTCAACCACCCTGTGTGGGTGAAGGATTTATAGTGTTTTCTGCAGGCTGTCTTCAGTATTCCCTTGGGACTGCCTTCAGTATCCCCTGGGGCAGCTTCTGCACTTCTTCCTGCCCTAGAAGCCTCTCCCAGACACCAGATATCAGCATAGGAAAAGGTTGCACAACGTGACCAGCCACACTTTGGAGAGCACCAAGTGCCTTCTGAGGGATGAGTAGTGCCAGAGCCTCTGCTGTGGATTACACACCTGTGTGTGAAGCTTCAGCATAAGCTGTGGAACAAGCAAATGTCTATCTGTTGTTTTGCACGACTTGAAGTGGCTCTTGGATTGGAAGCAAGACTCTTGGTTTGTTTTTACCTATAACCCCTAAAAAATGTGACTTAAATTCAGCAGGCTTGGGGGATTGCAAAATTAGTAGGTAGTAGCAGTGCTGATGTAGTCTTTGGTTTCTAGTTTGCAAACATCTGGGGTTTCAGCAGATGTGCTTGGAAAATGAGACAAATCTGGATGCCTGATGGGGGGGGTGAAGAAAGGTTTCTGTACTGACTATCTCACCACACAACCTACGCGATTGTTATGAAATGAACTGATGAGAGAGATTACTTCTCCCACCACCATTAGGATGCAAGTGTTTTTTGAATGTGCCAGATGTTTGGCTTTCATTATCTGGAAGTTGCTTTCATTTCCAGCCCTAGTGAAAGGGAAGCTTGAGCATGTCCAGCAGAATTATAAACAGTTTCCTGTACAAGCAAAGAAGGCAGCATACTAAATAAGCTGCAGCGTGGTAAGTCCAGCTAATGAATGCTTCTCCTGTTAGTTTAGAGAGGTGGCTGAGTGACAGTTTTCTGATTCTGGATCCCTGAATCCATAAGGATTATTTGTATGAGAAAGGCTTCCTTTACTGTAGTAACTGGAAGGAGTTTATTCGGTACTCTATACATTGCAGTTGGATTTTTGAGTTATTCAGAATACCCTTATATTCAAAGCTGGCTAAGGGTATGTCCTCTTAAGATGCTAGCAGCTGGGAAAAGTGTCTCTACTAACAGGTTTTTGTATTTATTCTGAAGAAATCCAGGGAGTATTTTTTCAGGGTACTCTTGATACCAACTCCAGTAACATTTTTTGGAAAATATTAGCTTTTGTAGAAAGAGTTTCCAAACTATAGGTTGTAACCAGCTAGTTAGGACTTGCATGTTCAATACTGCTCTGCCAAACCCATGGTAGACTCTGGTGACTCCATGTAATAAGGCAGACACTGTTATTTACCAGAATATTGCCCAAATATGTTGTCATACTACATGACTTCTTGAGATACGTGTGTACCTTTTGATTTCTAAGGACTGAATAAATGGTTTTGGAGCATTGAAAGACACTTGGATAGACAGACCAGGTGAAACAGGTTTGTTCTTTCTAGTGGAGGAACAGGAGAGAACTTGTATTGCTCAGTACTCTCTGAAGATACTTCCTTCAGCCAGGCCAACTGGACTTGGGGGGGATTTGCAGTTCTTTAGCATTTAATGTTTGCCATAACTGATCTGAAAGTGTGATTTATTAGTTTCTACAATGATTGGAGCCGAGAACTTACTGGAAATAGTTACAGCTAATGGGAAGACCAGAGTCAATGGTACATAGGGAGTTGCCATCATCTCATTGTTCAACTCTGCTGGTGATTTCTTACTGTCCTCTTCTACAATGGCAGAAGGAACTAAAAGATGGCAAATCCATCTCTCTGAAAGCCAACTCTGGAAGATCAGTATCCCTATTCATCACATCTTTTAGGAAAGACTGGCTGCACCATTTCTTCCTGAATAACTGGAGGGAGTGAACACTACTTTGAAATGTAATGTATCAAAAAATGAGTGCTCCAGCAGTGTGAATGTAGAAATATTATCTGTGCCTGTCTCATAAGTCAGAGCTTCTGGGACTGTTCTGTGCAGAGTCCAGATCAGCTCCTTGGTATCTCATACTAGGTTCATTAGATGACATTTTAATGTGGTCCAGTGGTTATTCATAATTTTGATCAGATTGGATATGAAACTGAATTAGTGAAGATCACTTTGGTCTGTAGGTGACATTGCAAGTATTGGACGTACATACTGGATTTTCCATGGACTTGGTGTGCTTGCTTCTCAGAAGGTCCTTCATTTCTATTAAGGATGACCTCAAATCCTTTTTGTCAGGAAGCTGCAACTTAAGAAAAGGATCTCGTGTGTTTTTTCCTCACATTTTCTTGAAAAGAACTTTGCAAGGATCTGGGTTGAGCAAAAGCAGGGGAACATGAAGGGAAAGGCAATAAATATGAAAGGAATGGGAAGAAAAGATAAGTCATGTTAGAGAAAGAGAAGGATTTTGAGGATGACGAGGGGGAGAAAGAGAAGTAAAACCTGCGAATAAACACAAAAGCAAGCTAGGCGAGATGAATGCGTTTTATTTCTCCCCAAGAATGTTGTGAGGAGAGCTGCACAGCCCTTGGCTCTATGTGACTGCCGGAAGCTAGGTAGGAATTATCCTTAATGGGAATGATTCTGTTTCATAATCTGTTTTGAAATGACAGAAAAGCCATGGAGTTCACACTGTGTTATGGAGCAATACATTATCCCTCTAATGCTCTTTGAATGCATTGAGTGTGTTAATATGAGAAGTGGAAAGGAAATTTTATGTTTAGTGTCTAATGTGTAATACATGCTGATGTATTTACATTGTTGCATCCGTCTCTCTTCAGAAGCGTGATATACCCACTGCTTTCTTGGACTGTTTAGTGTCACATGATCACAGCTGCTTACTCAGTCCTTCTAGCAGTTCCTTCATCTGGTGCTTGGACCTCTTGCCCTACTCTCTTGAGAAGAATTTGGGAACTGGAGTGTTCTTTGTGTTTGGAAGGAGAATTTTATTACCAGCATTGGGTTTATGTCACAGTTGCAAGAAAGAAATTGGTCATATTGTCTAGCAGGAGTTTGCAAAAGTGGAGGTTTGCATTCCACATCTTATTACTAATAAGCCCTATAAAATTCCAGGAAAACTAAATTTCTTGCAAAATGCAGGTTACAAGAAATAGCACAACATCTGTTGCTCTCCAGAAGAGGATTTTGGAGCAATTTTGCTATTTCTTAAAAAAATCATTCCCCTTTTGCTCAATTACTAACACTAAAATATTGTTAAATAGCCATAAATTCCTTGAAAGGAGCTTACAAGAAAGCTGTGGAGGGACTTTTTACAAGGGCTGTAGTGATAATGGCTTCAAACTGGAAGAGGGGAGAATTACATCACAAATTAAAAGTTTTTCACTGTGAGGGTGGTGAGACACTGGCATAGGTTGCCCAGGGTGGGTTGTGGATGCTCCATCCCTGAAGGGGATGAAGTCCAGGTTGGATGGGGCTTGGAGCAACCTGGGGTAGTGGGAGGTATCCCTGCTCATGGCAGGGGGGTGGAACTAGACAATCTTTAAGGTGCCTTCCAACCCAAACCATTCTATTGAAGTACAACACAATGATCTTTGGTGATATTGAGGGTTTGGGAGCATATAGAAAGAAATAGGAGCTTATGGGAAAGGAAGAGCCAATGAAACTGCCGGTTTTTTCTTACATGCTATGCACTTCATATAAGTTTCTGGATTACAATTAATTAGTCATATTCAGCTATCAGTATTTGATAAAATAAATGTAGAAAAGATGGTGCTTTAGAGGTCAACTAAACTTAAGATCTAAACCTCTGCTTTATTCTCATAACAAGAATAGTAATAATATTTTATAAGTAATTGCAGAGAAGAGATACAGATTTTGCTCATGTTTTACATTAACATAAGTTATTAGCATATTTCATTATTATTGATTTAAAATTATGTCTTATAATCTGTGCCTTGAAATACAGGTTTTTCTGTAGTAAGTGCTCTAATTCTTGCAAGCCTGTTACTGCTTAAAGTATTTTTTAGTGCTTTGAGGAAGCAGAAGAGGTTGAGGGTTGCTGTTTTTAGAGAATAGGTCTAGGATAAGTGAGTGGCCCCACGAGTGTTTGAAAGCTATTACGCTCCTGTGAATCATTCCACTTACTGCACTCAGAGATAAGGCCTTGCTCTCAGATTAACTTTGTCTTACTGCAGCTATTGACATTTGGTCTAACACTGACAAGCAAACTGGAGAATCATGCTCATCCAGGGCAGATGTGAGTGACTTGGTCTTACTTGCTAAGTAGTCCTGTATAGTTGTTTTCAATGTCAGTAAACTGAAAATTTGCTGAGAAGTGAGTAACTACAGGCTGCTGAACAGAAAGTTTTATAGAACCTCTGGCCTTTCAGTAGAAATATCAATCTCTTCCCTGATTGTTAGAGTCTGGAGTCACATGCATGCGTATTTACAGGGGATGGTAGCAGCACTAAGTCCATAAACTGTACAGTCTGAAAGTTTTTTAATACTCTTTTTTTTAAAATGAAAATAATGCATATTCTTATGATGGCTTTAGTAGAACACGTATGTACAATGCCATCCCTGGCTGGCACTGATGGGCCTACCTTTTTTTTCTTTCTTCACTTTTCTTCTCCAAAGCTGCTGAGGAAGGGAAAGCTGCTGCTGGCAGCTCAGGGGAGGCTCTGACATTTTTATTTCTGAAGAAGCACCTGGGAAAGATGAGAATATTTGAGATGGGAAAAGTTGAGTGGGAATTGGAATTGGTCAAGGTGCCAGCTAAGTGGATAGTCTTCATTTGTGTTGTTCCCACCATTGCTTTCTTGCTCTGTATAGAAATTAGGAAGATGTGTTAATGAATGAGATGCAGCACAGCAGCATTTTCTTGAAGCAATAGCCCGTAGCCTGTCTGTACACGTGGGATGGGAAAACAGCGTGAGTTAAAAATGAAGGCTGGAAAAGAAAGAGGTTTTTTTTAACTATAAGGAAGATAAATCAGTGCTTCACAAAAACACCTTTTCAGGCCAATTTAAAACACTTTAATGGTATCCATGTGTTAAAAATGCTCCTCCCGTAGACTGTTGAGCTGTGACTAGCTGGTGTTTCTCAGTGGAATAATGTTCCAGTTGAGCATTCTTGTTTTCTCTTTTTATAAAGAGGAAAGTATGCTCGTGCTGTAAATGACAAGCTTAATCAATCTGAGTGTGCCATTTATCTAATTATAATTGGAGATTATTAGGTATTTAGGTAATCCTTTCAATTAGATCAGAAATCATTTTATTTTACAGCTTGATGATTCCTTTCAAATAGTTTGGTTTTCCTGTCTAGAAAAATGAGGTGTTCTGTAGTCTCACATCTTATTTTCAGATACTCCCACTGCAATTTCATGCCATGTAGCTTCTGAGAGACTTTGATACATATTTTAAGGCAATATGTGTTGTTCAAAGCACTGTGTTCTTTATATACTGAGTAAATCTTCTATACGGACATTGCCAAGTGGCTTTGTGGCTTACAGTGGAAGAAGTAAGTTGTTAAATCCTTGTTCTATACCTGTTAAGTTTATACAGCAATCTGTGAAAAGCTCACTTGGAAATGCTCCTGTTCTTTAATGCTCTCCTTTATTGTTTCCTGTTCCATGTGGTTTCTGCTTTTGCATGAAAATGATTTTGGTGAACTTAACCTGCCTCTCCACCAAGATGAGAATGAGAAGGGTGCAGCAAGGACGGCAACACTGATGCTCCCTCCATACCCCTTTATCTTGCTCCCCCCTCTCTTCCCTGTGCTCTGCACAGCCCAAGTTCTCTCCCGGAGCTATCTTGAAGCTCAAACAGCCATTGCTTCCTTTCACAGCTGTGTGCAGCTCAAGCTAGACTCCTATTTATAGCAAAGCCATTTTTCATGGCTTGCTTTGAGTACAAATTGCACTTCCAAAGAAGCACCTCAGATCTCCTGTACCATCTACCTGTGTTCCCCCTCTCTAGAATCTGCTCTTGGTGGTCAGCTACTGTCATACCTCTGGGATTGTATGTGTGAATTGGCTACATATGTAGTAAAGTAACACTTAAATTCCAGCATAGAGGCTCCTTCCTTTGGTGACTTAATTCAAATTTATATTTAATGCAATTATTTTTTAATTTACTTGTTTTTAATTTCCAAAAATGAGTGCTGCTGTAAGCGCGGTATATCACAGTTGCTAATCACACACCATGCCTGCAGTTGTGAATCCTCCCCCACTCATGACATGCACTTACCTTCCCCCTAATTGCAATTAGTATTCAGATAGTACAGTAGGAAGACATCGTTCCTCCTGCTCTGCTTGCTTGGGTCACAAAGGCAAACTCTCTTCTCCTTGCATATTTCTCAGCCAGTGGGGTTTGCATTTAAAAAGAGAAAAAGAAAAAAAAAACCTAAACCTGGTGAATGCTTGCTACAGCATGTTCTGTTTGACATAAGAATGCTTGCATGTCTTTTGGATCTTTTACCCAACCTGTTGGTAACAAATGGAATAATTTTATGCGTTCTTTTGCTGGTTTGGGTTTTCGGTTGGTTTTGTTGGGCTTTTTTTGGTCAGGTGTTGATGCCATGTATGAAACAGGTATTTCAAAAAATCCTATTTTGTCAGTAATTTTTGCTGAAGATCTTGTGGTGTGGAAGCATGTAGTTGGGCTACTAATTTCCAATTGAATGTTCAAAGATCTCTTTTTGTGAGCAATGGACACACTGTAAGGGAGTGGCTGCACATTCCCTGGAGTGCTTACAGTAGGTGTAAATTTGTAAAATCTTGAGTTCTTGACCACAGGATCCCTTTGTATTCTGTCATTAGGACAAGACTTGAAAAGCTGAGTAAGGCAGATGAGCTCTATTTAAGTAATTTCTAGCTACTGAGAATGACACCAACTGTGGTGCCCTGGGGAGGCCTCTGTGAGGTCACTCAGTGTTTTCTTTGCCTGGGGCTATTTTGGTTTGTAATTCTGTATTTTGTCTGTGAAAACAAATTTGCAAAGGCATGGGACCGTTCCTGAAGATAGGCTTGAAGCTTCACCAGATGTATTGCATGCAGTCTGATGGTGAAGCGCTGAGTTCAGGTGCTGCTCAGTTGCTTACAGTTTGATTCTTGGAGTTGTTGCTGTGAAAGACTTTGGAGCTGTACCTGAGCCAAATCATTGTAGTGCCATTAATGAAACTCCTGATACTGCCTTTTCAAAATATCAGGGGGTTTTGACTGCACTCCCATATCATGACTGGCCGATAGAAATCGCACATCATCATCCATCATCTTAGAGACTGTCAGAGTCTTCATCACAAAATGTCACCTTCAATTTTTCTTGACCCATCCAGCCCTAAGCCCTTGTTGATCAACGCCAGGTGGTGATACAGCTGTGTTTACCTTTGGATTCTTTACAAGCACCCTAGGTTCATGGTAAGTTTTAAAATTTTTAAAAACTATTTTCCAGGTTTTTTTATTTGTTGGATTTTTGTTTTAAACTACTGTTATTTAACAGGCTGCTATTGTCTTGGTCTTAGGCACTGATGTGGAACATACATCTTAAACCCCAGCTATGCTGTGTGAATGACAGCAACCTCAATTTCTGACTCTATAGGAAGACTGCACAGGCAGTTCTAGTCTATAAGTGACATGGACGATGCTGCTTCATCAGTCAGACTGCCTTGGAATGTAACTAGCCTGCCTTGTTTTCTTGAGCTCCTAAGATCTGCTGTATTCTTTGTTGTTCTAGCATTTAGTAGTCAGACTATAGAACTGTAAAGTCAGTATAGAAAGGTAAGGATAATAGCCTAGCTTAATTTGCATTTTGAATTTATAAATGTTGTTTAAGAAACTAGTTAAAAGAAAAACCAAAAAGAAAACAGAAAACTTTTTTCAAGCTGAAAAAACCTGAAATTTTCCCAGCCTGAAATAGCGTAGCACAGACTTCAGAAAAGTACGGATTCATCTTTAATGAGCAAAATGAGATAGTTCCTGAACTTTTTTTTACTTCAATTACAAGCATCTTTTAATTTATTTTTTTGTTAATTGAAGAACTGCAGGAGCAATTAAATGATACCTTTTCTTTGGTTCTTGACTTGCCTGTCTCATGTAGCTATTGTAAAATTTGGGTATCGGAGCAGGTTTGGGAATGTTACTTTACAGAGCACTTGTACAAACAATGTAGAAAAAATACGAGATAAAAGTGCAGCTCTGAATACTGCTTTTTCTGCTTATAGTTTAATTAGTAAAAAGATAGATTTAAAGCCAAATCCCTGCATCCTATGAAAAAGTATTTTCTCCAGTCTTACCTGATACTTAATTTAGGGGGTTTTCCTCATATTTGAAGGAAAAAGATGCATCTTTGGTGGTTCTTATACGATGATAATGGCTGGAACTTGCTTATTTGGGATTGGTGAAACTTCCCTCTCCCTGTGTTGTGTCTGCAGCTGGAGCAGCCTCTGGGCCTCAGGCTTCGTCTCTGTGTAGGTGAGTGCTGTGGAGACTGGCCTTGCTGAAAACATTGGTGTGTTGGTATCATAATCTCTGGACATCCAGCAATATTCATAAGGGTCTCATTTGATTACATGTTGAATCAATAGCAGAGACCTTGGTGACTGAAGTGACTATTTTCTTTGTGCACATGCGCACGTATATATTGAGCACATGCGCACGTGGATGTGTGCACACAGGGCCAGGTGTTGCTTGTGGTACCAGTAGTTTAATTGCATGTGTAGAACCTCCTTTGGCCTCAGTGTTGTCAGATGTCGAGGTAGCTGCTTTTCAGAGATGTTCAGGTGTGAAGGCTTCAGATGTCAATTGAGTTCCGTGAAGAGGAAGAGCAACTTAAATGGAACATCAAATTGAAGATCAGAACACTGAGACAGCAGGTGTAACATGCAAGAAGCTACACTTCAGCCAGCTGACAGTACCCCCATCCTGCTTTTCTTAAGCCTTGAAACTCTCTTTGCTGTTTTGACCAAGTGCCGCGGAGCCTGATATGGGTACAGAGGGGTGAGGAACATTTAAAATGGCCGCTGTATGTCTGGGTGTTCCTCAGCCCTCAGTTCCTCCCAGGTGCCTGCCGCTCTCCCTTGTTGGAGCCCTTTGCCTGGCAGGGGATGCTGCTTGGGGCTTGCGGGTGCCTGGTGCGGGGTGACACCGCCGGTGCCTTTCCCATTCCCGTTCCCGAGTGGGCCGGGCCCGGGCTCCAGGTGCCTGAAGCGACGCCTCGGGCACCTGGGGGCGGCTGCTAAGGGACGGGCAGCCAGCCAATGGCACGTTCCGCTCCCTGTGACGTCACAGGGCGGGAGAGAGTCGGTGCTGAGGGGCCCTACCTGGGGGAGGTAGCTCTGGGCGGGCTGCGCGGTGTTTTTTCACTTCTCCCCTGCCGTCACCCGGTGGAACGGCTTCATCCAGCCCCCGGGTTCTCTCACACCTTCTCCGTCCCTTTTGTGTCGTCCTGCCGGACCCGGAAGGGGTTCGGAGACACACAAGCTGGAGGGGCTTTGACCTGTCCTTCATTCTGTGTCAGACTTGGCACCAATGTGAAATGTGATAAGTTTCTGTATTAAAGTCCTCTTAGGACATTCAATTTTTCTATTTGTTGTAGTGATATGTGTAATTCAAGTCTTAAAAATGACCAACTCTTCAGAAGTGAAATAGTAGCATGTGCACCTCTGTGCAACCTGTGTGTGTGCAAACTACCCAAAGTATGGCAATGTAATTCAGCTATATAGTCCTGGAATTTTCTCAAAGAACATCATAGGAGACTGATGGAAGCATGGACTTACTAAAGGAGAGAGTTGCAAGAATTTCTGTAGTTAATAGATGCGTGAACTTGCATCAAAATGTTTTCCCTAAGTCCTTTTCTAAGCTGCAGTTATCAATATGACTAGCAAGAGATGACGATGTAATAGCAGAAAATTTTGCATATATATTCTGTGTCTAAAATGCTGTATGATGTTCTGAAGGAAGGGCAGTCGGTCTGAGAGCTGTGAAAGTACCTTGTGTGGGTGACAACTGGAGTTGGGCTGGGTTTGTGCACAACTAGTTTGATTCAAAAGTGGAAAAATACTTGGGTACTGTACCATCTACCAGTGCATCATCATTTTTCAAGAGTTTCATCTGTGTTCTAAGCAGACTCTCAATACATCATCCTGAGTAGTTGGTATACCTGGTTTTATCTTTAGATATCATGTTAGCCTAAAAGGGCCATAAGTATTAAAAAAAAATACAATAAATGAATTCAGAATTAATACTCTTATTGTGAACAGAGCTGTATTTTGCTCTCATGGGCTTCTCAAGTGTGTGTATATTAGCCCTTATTTCTCCAGACAAAAACTGTGTTTATACTTTCCATTTTTCATGCATGAATTATTGCTTTGTTCCAGCTAAACTTTTATTAGTCATGTTAATAAGAAAACAGTTTGGAAAAGGACATGAAATTTATTGAACTGGTTAGCTTGTCCTGTTCTTTTATGTTGAATTTTAAGGTATTTTCCTTCAGTTATGTATTTTTATTAATTTGTCTTTTACTTAATATTTTTGCATTAGCATCTATATTATTAAGTTCATCAGATGGGCAGCCTGATGTATTTAACCCTTGGCTCCAAGTAGGTGGGGATTTTGCCATGTTAGCTTCCTTGTGTACTGTTCTTTAAAGATGCAAAACTCAAGCTTTTCCTTTTGAGCATTTTTTTAATAGCTTAGTGAAATGCAGCAGCTAGGTTGAGATATATTAGTAAAAAATTCTTAATTGACTTCAAGAGGGCATTTTTTGCCCCATTCTGGATGGTGCAGCGTGCAGTTTGTGGCTGCAGAACTCACTGGAGCTCGAGTGCTGCCCATTCAAACAGGTAAGGAGGTACCTGTAGCTGAAGAGCTGCTGTGCTGATCATTCATTGCTTCAACATATGTGTACATTTGGCTCTTGTTTCTTCAGTGGCTTTTCTCATTGCCTAATGAGGAAGGTGCCTGTGTCTCATTGCCCCAGGTGTCTGTGTTATTGCTCCATTGCCTGCAGGGCACCACGGCTACAGAAGATCTGGGAACTGGCTGGGCTAGACCTGCACTGAGACAAAAGTGGGAAAGCAAGAGCTTAGGTCTCATCGCATCAACTTCAGGCAAACAGGGCAGAATGGTGAAGGTGGATTGGTTTTACTTTTCCCTCTTTCATGGAATAGATAGTTGGCTCTTAGCCATGAGGCTTCTTCATTTGCCACCCAGATGGCTGCCTCTCCAAAGGAGACAAAGGCAGAGTAGGCAGCTCTAACAATCGCCACTTCTGCATCCTGCATATGGACCATCATGTACTGAGCTGTGTTGTGGACTGGAGGGCCTGGAAACAGTGGTACTTCTATCTGGTGTTTCTTGGGAATACCCAGGACTCTGCTGTGTATGAGAGTCCTCCTGTAAGTAAGTGGAGGTTTTGTGTTACTGCTCTTCTATCAGTTATCTCCAATGCCAAGATGCACCTTAGGGCCTTACAGATGCTGCTTCCAGGCACAGTGTTTGAGGATGTTTTGGAGACTTTGCCAGTCCTTGCTCTTTTCAGGTGGTCTGTAGGCTGTATAGGTTGGTCTGAAATGTGAATCAGTCTTGGTGAATTGGTGGGTTGGGTTTTTTTGCTTTTACTGAGAATAACTCTGAAAATACCTGTACGATAGTTGTCTGTCATTTTATTTTGCACAAACTTCATTGGATCTGCTAATTAAAATCTCATGCAATTAGACTAAAGTAATAATAGTCACACTGCAAACTGAATTGCCAGCTATGATTTATTGTTGGGATCTTCTTTCCTGTGAAAATAAGGTACTGCTCTAGAAAAGGCAGAACTAAAATACAATTGGGTTGGGGATTTTTGGTTGTGGGGCTTTTTTTAGCTTATATCTGTGTTGCTTTTTTAAACACAATTTTAATGATACTATTTCAGATATCACATGTAGCTGCAACATAAAGTATAAAAATGCTGTAAACTAGTGTTTCTGCTTATCTGATTTTAAGTAGGTTGCATATTTAGACGGGTATTTAGGGAGTGTTACGTGAAGATGCAGGTCATTTTATTTCCTAAGTCTAGTATTAGGAAAACCTTTCCTATTCCTTCTCCCTGTAAAAATGTATGTAACACTTCCTTCCTACCATGGATTCATGGCTGCTTTTCAGGATTTTTGTTGTGCTGCTTCTACAGCATTTACCTTTCCATATTTTCAGTAGAGTTGCTCAGGTTGTTGTTGCTTTTTGTGATGATATCATACCCAGGTGCTGTTCTCTTAACAGTCTTTTTTACAGCTTTCTTAATTTTACTATAAATACTTCTTCTTTTCCTTGAGTTGCATCTCTGCTTGAATTCTAATCCCAGTTTCCTCATGAAGAGTATATGCCAAAGTACAAATTTGAATGGCTTCGCTTACCAAGATTATCAAGCTCTCAGCTGTGTGTGTGCTTTCTCCTTCAGATCTTGAGCTGAGGATGTTTTATAGATCCCATCCCCTTACTGTCCTTGGTAATGTGAATGTCTTCCAGAAAGCTTAAGACTGTCTTGCTTTGAGGCTCCTGGCTCTTGTGAATGTTCCTAGTAAGATGCCTTTTGAGAAAAGGGAAAAAAGAGGAGAGGAAAATATATCATGGATTGTTTTTAGGCACATGCTATCCCTTGGAAGAGCAGCTGTCCACCAATACAGAAGTATGCACTTTAACCTCAGATTAATTCATGTTCTTTCACCATGTTAAGTATATGTGACAAGGATCAGCTATATCTTTGAGCATGTGTAATTTTTGTTCACTGCACAAAGAGATGAAGTCCAAACTTCTATTCATTTTCATAAAAGAAAAATATATAACCCACATTCCTAAGAGATGTTTCTGAGGGCTTGTTTGCTATTTGTGTGGATAATACACAAATTAACCTATGGTAATGCCTGAAGCAAGCAAATACATACTACACTCAGTGCAGTGCAGGAGACCTTGGCCAGGAAGGGGTCCCTTTCTGCTGTTGATCAAAAGCACATCTCTTCCAGGAGGACAATAGTTTGTATGTGAGATAGATTGTTGCTTGTGGGAGGGGTAAGATCTGTTCCTCTCTTCTATCTCTGTTCTTGGCTTGTTGAGTGTACAGAATAGATATAAATGTGTACTTCACATTTAATAAGAAAACTCAGAACATCAGCTGCTTTCTGTATCACGTCCTCACTTAATGTGTTGTGATACGTATTGCACGTAGTGGTACTTGCAAATAAAGCCAGGAAGAATTCATGCTTTTGAAGCTGCTCCTTTTGCAGATGAGGAGAACTCAACTGCCCTAAACATAAATAATCAGAGATTTATTTTTTTTTTTACTTGAAAGAGCTCTTCAAGCAGAGACTATCATTTAGACATCTGAAATCTACAAACATTTTGCTGCCAAGAGAAAGCTTCTTTTCTTTGAATTTTGCTGGTTGAAAATGCTATAAGAATAGTCTCATCTCTCAATGGTTCTCAAGACAGCAAAATGCAGAAATGTAGAAGATGCATGGCAAGGGGGAAATGATTGAAACTGGAGACTAAATGGTGTTATCCATGTGTACACTTCCCTGCTTTGCATTCAACAACTTTGGGCAGGGAGGACTATTCCTACATAGTTACCCTAATGAGTGTTTACTCTGGTGAATACAGAAGAACATCTGTGACCTGAAAAGTAGTGTCATTGTCACGTCTTTTAAGTGCAAAATGTACTGTTTACAATTAATAGATACACATAACTTTTTGTGAGGAAGAGACAGATTCCTGGCAACAAATGCTTTTATTAATTTCAGTGGTTTTACTTGCCTCACAACCTTTGTGTTTGATTTGGTGTGTTTGTGACAGTGTTTGGATGTTTATATTCATAAGTTGATTAACTGGAAACACATTTAGACAGCCTAAATTATCTTGAAGTCCTTGAGCATTGTGTGACAGTGACAGTTTCTCAAAAGTTGTCACCTATGTCTTTGCTGTCCTCAGTAGTTAATGCTCACCAGCAGAGTTGTTTTCCCTCTTCCTGGTAACTCCTCTTCCTCAAGACTCCTGCACCTTGGTGGAGAATATAGTAGGAACCCAGACTACAAGATAATTCTGCAGCAGATTGTTTGTTTTCTGTACCTCCAGGGCAAGGGAATTTAGATTCATCCACTTGACTAGAAGCTTTAACAAAGAAAATTCTGTTTATTCCACAAGGTGAGAAGTTACATGATTGATTGCAAAGCTACAAAAATCAAATTGAGAAAACACAACCTTACGCTACGCCTGACCTTATTCTCTGCTGTCTTGTACCTATCACTTTGGATTTCTTAGTGTCGTGTTTTGTCTGTGAAAGGCAGAAAATAGCTTGCTTTCACTACAGGCTCCTGGATTCTCAGAATTGTTCTCTCTTTCTGAAAACGAAGCTTTTTTTGGGTGTTGCTTCCTTCAAGCATCCAGCTCTTATATGGAGTAGGATTATGTAAGTTTTCTTCCTGTGGGTTTTTTTTTTTCCCATCTAACTCTGTGTTTTGAGATGCAGAATTAAAACATATGGGGTTTTTTCCCTCTTTTGGGAGCTTTCTTGAATGTGTTTTACTATTCCCTGGATGTTTGGGCAAAACTGCATAAATGTACAGCAGAGCCAGCAATTTATTTTTAGCTTGCATTACTAAGACTGATACTGCTGAAAACTGTGCATGGGTCTTCTACCCCTTATCCCTTCCACAGGTTGACCTTAACCACATTATTCCCGTTGATTCCTGGTCTGTAGTTATGGAAGAGCTGAATTCTGGTGGTTGTTACAGTCTCTCTTGGTAACCTCTAATGGAAGTCAGGGGGGACCTAAGCTTTCATTACTGGAAGTGCCAAGTGCCTGATTATAATCAGTGCTTGTAATTTATCTGCTTGGGCCAGTTTCAAACAGCTCTGGTAGCAATGTCGAAACTATTTCAGGATTTGTTAAATGTCCTCCAGGTGATGTATATTGTAAAATTCAAATAATTAGGAAGATAGAGTGGTTTTGCAGCAACCCTTGTTTGTCAAACTCATCATGAGTCGTTGAGATGAGGAGAAACTGGAAATTGGACCATCTAAATTGTATGGTTTGTCCATATGAAAAGGGTAGAAAACTAGCAGGAGTGGGCAGACTGCATGTTGGAAGCTCCCTGCATATGTCTATGACTTTAATGATATTGTAGCTCTTATGCAGAGACTCTGCAGTTTAAAACTGAGGGAAAAAGATATATTTTAATACTAAAGCTTTAAAAATAAGTGCTATGCGACACCAATACACTTCACACAAGTGTGAAGAAACAAAAATAAGAACAACAAGAGAGGAAATTAATCACATGCAGGGTAGCCTTTTTGGTCCAGACTGTTTTTTGTCTCTCCTTGATGCCCTTGCAGAGAGCTCAGCTCAGCTCCTGGTGTACCCACTGCCTTGTGTAGGGGGGTTTGGCCCAGGCAGCATTTTTATGATGAATTTACATCACCCACCTCCGTGTGTAGCAGCATGAAAACTGGGAGGGAAACCAGAGCCAGCTTCTGCTCTAGGCTGTGAACCAAAATACCAAACCAAGACAGACAAACATCTTTCCTAGGCTCCAGCAAAATCTCTTTCCATGCTAAAACTCTTAATAAAGACAGATCTACTAAAAATTAATGATTTTTTAATTATTATTATTTGGAAACAGCTTTTAGTGCTTGAGGGCCTTTATTCTTGCAGTCAAATATGTAACAAAATATAATGGCTGGAAGTCAAAATTGTTGAAGTTCAAACTGTAAACCAGCTGTAAATATTTTAGTGAAGGTAATAAACCATTGAAATAAATTAGCAAGGGATGTTATAAACTTCCTGTTGTTTTGGAACTGTTCCTAACTGGAAATACTTGTAAAACTTACCATGCTTGAGCCGCAGTTAGTTGGGATCACTGTGGGCATTGCTTAGTTAAAGAAGATTGCCTGTGTTGTGCGTGATAGGAGCAAAATGTTCTGTAGCGTTAAAATGTGAGAGTTGTGGGAGCGGGCACAGCGGGATATAAATAAATTTACTCACTGGCTTTTGGTGGGGCAGGAGAGCTTATGCTGCTGTACCTGCAATTAAGGAAGTTGATTTCATGGCACGTGCATTATGTTAGAGGTTTAATCCTAGTAGCAATAGGTTTGGGATTTGAATTCTTTTTAAACTGAGGACCTGGTGTGGTGAGGAAGCCAGGATGAGCCTCATCAGGAACTATGGGGCCAATTAATGCCATCTGGGCCCTGACAGGAACGTGGCAAGAACACAGTTCTTAAAAGTATGTGAATAGAATCATGTTCATATCTTTATAACTGTCAAATACTGCTGCTGTTTTCTTCCTAGTGACTTGTAAAAGGGTTTGCTTCTGATAGCCATAGCATTTCAGTATGACTGCCACTGAGCTGCTCTCTTTGGTCCCTGTTCAGGAGAAGTGTAAGGGCCTTCTTAGCCATGCTTGCAAAAAAGCTCTCCTCATGCTTCCATTTCAGGAGGGGTTTTCTTTATCTCTGGTGATCGAACAGAGCCTATGCAAGGAGAGTTTTAGAAGGTGATTTGTTTTGGAAACTTTTATTTGTGTAGTCTGTATTCACTTGCTTCTGTCTTTTAAGACACTAGAGAAGTGATAAAACAAATACCATATTGAATAACAAATAGAGTCTTGATTAGAGGGGAGAAATAACACACTGTTTGGATGATAATACAGGTCAAGAGCACTGTTTTTACTCTTAAATGTTGATTAGTCAAACACTTTTTAAAGTGATGTGTACATGTTTAGGAGCAGATTGTGTTCCATAGTTTCTCAGAAGGGATATCCAATGGAAGAATTTAACTCAATTGCTGGAGGCTATTTGTCATACTCTTGAAATATATTATTACAAGTATCTAAAGTCATATAGTCATCAACTACAAGTGGATTGTTCCGTTTACATCTTGGCCTATTTAAAAAAAAAAGATTGTAGAATTCAGTTGAATCTTCAGTAGAAGAATTGGACTGTTTTGATATAACTCAAAAGTTGATGGGGGACAAAAAAATTGCAGAATATTTCTTTCTTTGTCAAATTTTTGTTTGTATATTGCAGTTCTGAAAGGTGGTGGAAAGCCCAAAGTGGCATTAGCCTCACTATGCTAATACTCTAATGAAAGCCACAACAGTTCTCTTGGACATCTTCAGGTAACCATTAGTTACAAGCCATGAATTTTTTTAACGAGGATTTCCTTAGTACTTAAGTGTTTATCAATGAATATAAAGAGTTAAGAAAGGAACCTTTTTCTACAGCACTAATGAACGAAAGAAAAGCTTTTGGCCTGTTGTGTGTCACTCTACAAGCACTCAGCTCTGCACATCTTGCTCTGAATTGGAGCAGAACCTATGGAATAAGCTTTTTGAGGGTGTGATTAAAGGAGTCATTTGGCCTGAAGTTAATTCTGTATAAGGAAAAGTTGGGGGTGGTATGTGGTTAGGAGGACCTGGGAGCAACTAGGATTCCAGTGGAGAACAGAGAGGAGACTTGCCTTTTTCTCTTGATGGCCCTAAATGGCCCCTTTCTTCACTGAAGCAACATTCCACACCTAAGACCTTACGCAGAAGGCAAATCCACTGACTCTGCTAGTCTCTTGTAGTTTAGACAGTTTCATTGCTGTTTTCTGGCAGTCTGAGGGAGGGGCTGTGTGCAGCCTGTTCTGGTAGCTGAAGTTTGAGATGATTATCATTAAGTGAACACGGAATGAAATAGTTGGTCTTGTGCACAGAACAGCTGAGTAATGTACTTACTAATCTTGCTTAGTAACCCATCTGAGGCTGGTTGGACTTTGTGGTCTTCATCTTAATTGACAAGTGCAGTTTGCCACTGAAATTGCATGTGAAGGCCAAGGAGGTCACTGTGATCAGACCTAGGTGGGACTGGGTGTGTCCCTGAGGTCACTGCTGCTGGCAGGTGGAGGACAATTCTGTCCAGCTGAAGAGAGAAAGTGAAGGGCAGATATGTCTCAAAATGAACCTACTCAATTTTTCTCCTTTGCTCAGGCTATAATTTTGTTTGAGTTTTACTTGGCTGTTTTCCTTTGTGTTACTTGTGCATGAAGTACCACCAGAATTACAGGGAAAATGGATGGATTTGGCTGCGCTATGACACCCTCTTCTGCAGATTGTCTTGCCCCTGGACAGTTGACTATACATTGAATGTTACTGAGCATGGCCAGTAAGAGTGATATGATCTGGTCCTGGGAAAGGAGCCGGTCACACTGTTACAAGTATGATTGCCACCAATCTTTATGATGGAAATAAGCAAAGCCACATTTGCTGACTATCCAGTCTTTCCTGCCAGTTCTTTCTGAACATCTGGAACATCTCTCCTATGAAGACAGGTTGAGAGAATTGGGCTTGTTCAGCCTGCAGAAGAGAAGGCTCTGGGGGGACCTTATTGCGACCTTCCAGTACTTGAAAGGGGCCTATAAGAAGACAGGGAAAGAACTATTCACAAGGGTTTGTAGCAGCAGGACAAGGGGTAATAGTTTTAAGCTAGGAAAAGGTAGATTTGGGTTGGATATTAGAAAAAAGCTCTTTAATATGAGAGTGATAGATCAGTGGAACAGGTTGCCCAGGGAGGTGGTGGAGGCTCCATCCCTGGAGACATTCAAGGTGAGGCTTGATGGGGCTTTGAGCAACCTGACCTAGTTAGAGATGTTGCTGCTTATTGTAGGGGGGTTGGACTGGGTGACCTTTGGAGGTCCCTTCCAACCCAAACTGTTCTACAATTCTAATGGGAGCTGTGGATCCTGAAGTGCTGGGGCCTGGGCTGTGGGCCCTGAGTTGGAATTGACCTATGGATGAGTCACAACCCAGCAACATGTTTAGTTCCCCAAGGCCCCAGAGGCAGAACCTGGCCCACTTGTGTGAGGCCCTGCCTTCCCCCAGGTGATCATGGTTGAGTTGGTGGGTGAGACTAGAGCTGTATTAACCAGGACCCGACCAGTTTGAGAGAAGTAACAAGAAGCTGATCAGTTGGAAGAGAGTTCCTGTGGAAGAGAGTGTCTGTTGGGGGCAGCTAGAGGAGCTTCTTGTTGGGAGCAGCTTGCTGAGCTCTCTCTCAGTAGCGTGTTCCCCTTTGGCCGATTTGAGATGGAGAAGAGCAAACAGATGAAGAATAAAAGACAAAGGTATGTGGAGGAGATGTTGCTGAGTTTGGTGTTGGCCTGAGGAAGAAGAGAGCTAGCAGCACAGATCCTTACTGCTTGTGACTAGTTTGAAGACATTATTTGTCAATATCTAGTGGGAAATAACTGTGAATGCAGAAGAAGGATGTTTGTTTCAGTTTTTTTCAGGTGTCTCATTTGGTGTCTACTTGCCCCTGAGACTGATTTGCAAGTAAAGAAATTAAGTGGTGTGTTCAGCATGCAGCTGTACATGTTGCTTAGGGGATGCCTGAATGGTAGTTTTGCTGTTATTACTTGAGCCTGAAAGTCACCTTTTAAATTCCTAGCCATTTGAAACTATAGAAACGTGTTTCCAACTCAGAATGAGTAATATTACTCTGAATTGTTTGTTGCTACTCTGGATTTTTTTTCATAACCACAGATTGCAAAATCCAGTAAATGCTCTTTTCTATTTACCCTCACTTATTGAAAAATATGACTGTTGCAATCTTGCAGTGTTTTACCAGTATGTGATATCAGAGAGCAACGTCTGATCCTTTATCTCTGTTTTTTTGTGAGACGAGGAAAAAGCTACTAATTTTTTGAGCAGACTGTCTGAGTGCTTCTCTTGTCCTTGCTCGTTGTGTCCACAGAGATTCAAAGCAGCATCACTGGATCAAGCGGGCCAGGGTGGTGTGGTTGTTTACAACAAATTCTGTGAGTTACATTTTCTTAATTGGTTCAGATGATTCAGCCTGAAACATGAATCACACTGGACAGTGATTTGGATGTTTCTGGGCTAGTAAGAGCCAAGTAATTTTCGTTTGCCCCAGAGGCTAAGTTGATATACAGATCAAGTTCAATTTTTTTTTTTTTTTTTCATGCTCCCCACTATTCATTTTTCTTGTTTTGACATTATTTACTGTGTGCCCAAAAGACCTGCCACCGTGGCATCCTGTCAAGAGCCTTGAAGGCAGCACCTAGTAGATACATGCTTTGTTGTGTTTGGATGGTCCATTTGCTTTTTGATGTACTTAAATCAGGAGATGTCACTGGTGTCCCTGTCCCCCTGACAGCTGGTTAGCAACGAGCACTGTAGATCTGAATTTCGAGTTTTCAAGGAGAGGAGCTTTCTCGCCTCATCAGTCATAACATGTTACAGGTTCTATTTGTGTTGCTTGGCATCCGTCAGTTGCAAACTGGGGCAAGTTACCTCTGAAATAAAACCTTTTAAATCATCTTGATGATTAAAAACTTCAGTTTTTTTTATTTTCTGGTATTAATTTCAGTAGGAAGACTTGCTGTGTGTTGGACACACATAGAATTCAAAATGTAGTTGTGGCATAGAGGAAGTCAGTTCTTCTTGCAGACAGGTGGAGATGCCAGTAGACCAACTTCTGCTTCTCTGCAGTTCTGAGTGAAGACTCCATTCTCCAGTGTTTTGAACATCAAGCTATCTTGCTCTTGACACGTTAATGGTGACTGTCCAGTCACCATAGTGGAGCAAATGTGAGCAGTTAAAAGAAATCTCAGCAGCAGACATCTTACTTGAGAAGGGCAGGTAACAAGTGCAGCCCAATAGCAAGGCCAAAGTATTACATTTCCCAATTTTCACTCTATATTTTCTCTGTCTGTACACATTTGCAGCTAACTTTTCTGTTGAGATTGCATGCTGACCTGTGGCAGAATAATTCTTCAGGGCTTGTTCCGCCCATGGAACATCTGATGTGGAGTTTCCCACTGAAAATGGTTTTCCAAACAGGTTGCGACACTTGTCCTTTTCTTTTTTTTTGGCTCAGCATTGATAAGTACTGTTTATGGTGAAAATTTTAATTTGATGTTTCATGTACTTTTGGGTAAAATTAACTTTCTTTGTTTTAAGTGAGGCAAAGTTTGGGGATTTTTTTCCCTCAATTCTCACAAATGCAGATCTTTGTTTGACCTGTTGTTCTTGGGTTAATTAAAATTTGGGGCCTGTTTTCAAGTGATGTGGAGAGCTTAGATGAACCTTCTATTGCACCCTTCCAAATGTGAGTGCATGCTTCTGGAGATTAAAATGCTATATTAGGGGACTGATTAAAACATTAAATTAAATTGCATATCATAATTTTAGTTCCAAGTTTAGATTAATTAAAAGCTAAATTGCCTGTAACACCTTCCACTTCTGATACCTCAGTACCTTCCCATATGATCAGATGAAACTGCAAGGCTTAAACCGTTTCCACTAAGCACACTTGTACATGAACAATGAGAATTAAATTGTGAGGTTTAGGTACCGGTCGATTAGAATTACAAGAGACTGTCTGTGATACATACAGAGGTTGGACTAGATGATCTTTCGAGGTCCCTTCCAATCCCTAACGTTCTGTAACGTTCTGTAACGTTCTGTGATACCTTCTGTTCTACACTACCATGAAAGTGATTTTAAAGAGGAAAGAAGAATCCTGAATTTGAAGGAATTCCGATGATTTAACCAGCAAAATTATACAGAGAAAACTGTTTTGGAAATACTTGTACTTGTTTTTAGAGAAGCAGAATTCCCAAATTGCTCTAATGCTTCATTGTCTTTCTTACTACTGAGACCATACATCCTCTTCAAAATTGTTCTTGGCTATTATCCATAATGTTACAAGTTTGAATGTCCTAATTTCAAAATGTTAAATTGTATAGATCAGGTCACCAAGAGCAACTGTTAAACAGTTTTCAAGATGCAGAGTGATCTTGAAAATAAGCATTGAGGGATTCTGCTGCATATGTTGATCATGCAGGTATTGTTGGGGACTTGTGTGTGTGTGTGTATGTATATATAAAAGGTAGTACATACACAGCCAGAACTACACTGAACATGTTTTGCTGATGGTTACAAACTTGTGCTTTATTATTATTTATTTTGGGACTCATTCCATCTCATTGAAGACTTTGGGTAAAATACTAATGGATCTAAAGCTTCATGTCAAGGTCGCTTTTACAATGGCAGGCTTTATGGGTTGTGGGACCCAGTTTGCAGTGCTTCTGTCTGTAGTGAGGAGGATCCTGTCCCTTGTGGTTCTCATTTCAGAATTCCTAATTTGAAGATGATTAATCTGTTTACTGAAGTTTGTTCCTCTTCTGCCATGATTTTCTTCCTTCCTAGAACACGTAGTTGGCAATCTGTTCTCCAGATTTATCACATGTGCTTAAAATCATCTGAGGAACAAAATTAAGACATTTTTCCCTTAAATGCTAGGCTGTCCTTGAAGCCTGGGGCTTTGCTGTTGGCAGCTCTGAGTAGAAATGGATGAGGAGTTTTTCTCTGGTTCTGCTCTAGCTTTCAGCAAATTTTTAATTTTCTTTCACTTCAGGTGGGAAATGTGGTGTATCCTACTATGAGTGGAAGGGAGTAGCAGAACCAGAGAAAATAGTTCTGAAAAGCACTTGAGGATCAATTTTTTAAGCTACTCAAGTATTCCAAATACTGTGGGTTTTTTTGAAAGCAGGTTTGCTTGCATAAAAGCTGGAATTCTTAAGTTTTTCTAGCTCTCATGGTCCCTAGGAAATAAACTGCTTTTGTATTGCAAAATTGGGGCAGAAATTTATGGGAAAACTGATTTGTGCTGGGGACTTCAGACTGTCAGGGAGCGGGGATTCAAATCACTGGCTTGTAGAAACACTCACTCTGATTTTCCCCTATGTTAATACAATGGCAGTGAAGTGTTCCCCCCCTCCAAACCATTTGGGAAGCCCATGATTTTAAAGCTAGCAGATCTCAGCCTCTGTCCCTTGGCTGCTTGTCTGCCCAGCATTAAATAGACCCCGAAGCAGCTACTAATGCTGCAATACGTGGTCCTTCTTGAGTTCTGTCATCAAGGAGAAGGATCTTTCTTCCACTACTTTCCTCATCCATAAGAATTAAATAATCTTTCTCTTATTAAATAGTATTAGATGATGCTAGATGATTTATTTAGTTACTAACAGTATCAATCATGCTGTTTTCCTGGCTGTTGTCTATTGAATTAAGTACAAATTCCTAACAAACAGTTATGCTTCTTATTATTGATGTAACAGACGCTTCATTTACTGGTGTTATGAATTACCTTGCGGTGTTACTTTGGGAAGTATAGCAGCCTGACAGTAATTAAGCAGTAATTGGTCTACAAAGGCAGGAAATGTTCCTAGTAGCTAACTAGTCTGTTAGAAAATAATTTCATTTATGCCATGGTATTTCAGCAGCTCTGATCAATTTCCATTTTATTATGTGCCATATGTCTATGCAGCAGAACTTTGCATTTGGTTTATGAAATGTGGTTGTTCTGCTTTATTAATTGTTGATTTTAAATGTACTTTTTTTTTTCCCCACCAGTATATTTAAATACATCTATTTGCCTCCCAAGAGTACTGCTCTCATCTAACCTTTTGCATGGCTTTTGCATTCATCATCTCTTACTAAAGCAGATTATTTTTTAAGAGGAGAAGGGAAATAGTAAGAAAGCACAGTAACTCTATTTTTGTATATTGTTTCCGAAGGGCAAGGTTTTGTCAGAAATCACACCTGAGGAATAATGGTGGTGGCCACAGCTTACCTGCAGCATAGTCTTGAAGGTGTCTTCATTGCCTGCCTTCAGGTTGGCCTAGGAATAAGCTACAATCAGCAGCTGTTTCTGCAGATCCACATACAAATCTGACACAGTATTTTGTGTCTCCTTTTTTACACACTCTGCCTCTGTTGTTTTAGTGTTTGTTCTGTGAAAGCCAGTCTCAGTTGCATGTGCATGCAATCCTGACTATGTACTTCCTCTAAATGGGGTATCAAGGGATTCCTGCTCTTGTTTGGGAGCCAGGATGTTAAAATTACTCGTGTGGAGACACAGATATTTCACAGAATGGTTTGGGTTGGAAGGAACCTCAAAAATCATCTAGTTCCAACCCCTCTGCCAGGTGCAGGGACACCTCCCACTAGACCAGGTTACTCAAGGCCACATCCAGCCTGGCCTTGAACACCTCCAGGGATGGAACATCTGCAACCTGTACCAGTGTCTCACCACCCTCAGAGTGAAGAATTTCCTATCTAAATCTACCCTCTTCCAGTTTGAACCCATTACCCCTCATCCTGTTGCTACAGGCTGTTGTGAAAAGTCCCTCCTCAGCCTTCTCGCAGGCCACTGTCAGATACTGGAAGGCCACAATAAGGTGTCCCCAGAGCCTTCTCTTCTGCAGGCTAACAAGCCCAATTCTCTCATCCTGCCTTCATAGGAGAGGTGTTCCAGCCCTCTAATAATCTTTGTAGCCCTCCTCTGGTTTATGTCCATTGAGGAATATCCTGATGGTCTTTCACTGTTACAAAGTGACTTAAGTTTTTTTTTTTTTTGCCACACAAAAACTATGACTGCATTCCAGTGACATATAAGCTTCTGCATTTCTGTTGCTATGAATGACCTCTATTGGTGAGTAGAGAGAAGATGAGTATCTTGTCCCACCTCTGTCTCTGAAAGCAAGGGTACTGTCTGTGCTGCTTGGAGATTAGAGGAAGGGAAGGGTTAGAGAGGTGAGTTAATGGAAGAGTGCAGGCAATGAAGAAATGAGCTGGTGTTTAAAGAGGGCTGGGTCATGGAACAGGCGAGAATGCAGTAGCTGACTCCTGACCTGACTTAACATTGCACTCATATGAACACAGAAAAACAAGAAGTAGCAAAAAAATACTGGTCCTCTTTCCATAGCTAGGTAGAGATTTTTAAGGTGGGATGCACTTCTCCTTTCCTGATTGTCATTTTATACATCAGTGTCCAATACAGCAAAGACTGTATAACTGATAGAACTGAACTATGAATGTTCAGCTAGTAATGAACAACTAATGGAGATTGTTTTGTGGTTTGGGTGGGTTTTTTGGTTCTTTTCTCTCTCTCCTTTGGAGGCACAGCATTCACAGAGGTGTCAAGTATGAGTCTAGTCCTGGTTCTGACTTACATCTGTGATGCCCCATAGTTCATGTGATGACTGCGATTTACCATTTTCCTCTGTACTTAAGCCATGATGTTGATGTGTTGACTTTTTTTTCTTCTTCCTGAATGTTTGGGCTTTATAAAAAGACTTTTTAGTTCCTACGCTGAAACATAGGAGGTAGAAAACCATTTTATTCTTTTTCCCTTGGTATTAGTCCCCCATCTTTTCTCATTGTTAAGATTTCATGAAATCCAGGCCAAATTTAGCAGAGATCTAATTTTAGACACATTAATAATTTATCTGTGAAGAATAATTATGTAGGCTAGGACTCGGCCTGAAAGAGGAGTAACAGAACAGGGACATGGTGGAGGTCTGTAGTCATGACCAAAGGGAAGTGAGGGTAGATAACTCCCATCTATTCCAATGTCAGCACTGAGAAAGTAGCTGCTATGGGTTTTTCCTGTAATTTCTTTTTTTTTTTTTTTTAACTGTGTTTAGTCTTCCTAATGATCTTTGTATTGATTCTTTTTTCCTTTATGGGTTTTTTCAAACCCATGGGTTTGTCCAGATTGACAATACTTTGTCTTCATAAGCACTTTGATAGGTACTTGAATTCTTCAAAGGTGATTTCTTTTTTTGTTAATGTTTACATAGCCAATACGAAAGCTTGTTCTCTTATGAATGTAAGAAAAAGAGTATTGCCGCTTATCCTGTTGCAGGATCGATAGTGGTGTGTGTTAGCTACTCTAAAAATGAAATGGTAGTTGTCTACCTCTGTTTTACTGTGTTCTGTTTGACTGCCCTGTGTTTAGTATTTTGCCCTATGTGTATGTAGAAGGAGGAGGAAGAACACAGAAGGGGTAGGTGCAAAGTGGATTTTGTTCTGATTCTATTTTCTGTAAAATTATCAGTGGTAAACTTTTATTGGCTAATGCTGTTCAGCTCTAAAACCATGTATTTACTCTAGAGAACTGCCTTCTGTAAGGACAGATATGTCAGTGCATAAAGGCCTCAAAACACCTGGATTTAGCCTCCCACAATTTCAATACACATATGCAGTGAACTGCAAGGTGCTTCTTAATCATATGCTTAAAGTATTTACACTCTATCAGGGCTTATCTACAAAGAAAATACTTTTTAGAATATCAGAGAAATCTACAGGAACCTGTTAAATTTGTTATGAAGGCTAGCAGGTTTTGTTAAAAGTTACAATAGATCTTTCCTTCACGTCCTCTTCTGTAGCAGTAGTTTGCCTGTACGTTGCAAATACAATGAAGGATTTTTGTTCTTAAAACAAAAAAATGCTTTCCCCAAACTACAGAATTAACTGTCGAGACCTTTTGTTTTTGCTACTGACACATAATCAGTTTTACCAACACAGGTCGCCATTCTCAAAGCAGAATTGAAATGTGATGCTGAATTGGACAAACAGACTGATCTTTTATTTTCTTTTTTATTTTTTTTTCTTTGATGGTAAGTGCCGTACTACTTTTGCAGGTCATGAGTAATCAGTGCCTCAGTTGTGTCTCATCTCCAAATACCAGTTCCCCGCTGTGGGTTGTCGCACCACAGCTTGTAGCCGAGACAGAGCATCCTGATCAGTAAGTATTCCTCGGGCTGTCAGCCTGAGGGATCTTGAGGTTCCCGGATTCTTGAGAAGGT
This sequence comes from Brachypteracias leptosomus, assembly GCA_013401335.1. Lineage (NCBI taxonomy): Eukaryota > Metazoa > Chordata > Aves > Coraciiformes > Brachypteraciidae > Brachypteracias > Brachypteracias leptosomus. The sequence continues at coordinate 12,430 of VYZX01002651.1, read as the reverse complement.
TGCTCCAGGCCCATCGCTTCCCAGGTGAAATTTCTTCTACTGCCTTCAACTTCACTCAACTTCAAATTCATTTGGGGTTAGACTAGATGACTTTTGGAGGTCCCTTCCAACTCAATACATTCTATGATTCATTCCCTTGTACTTGAGGCTGGAATTGCTTCTATCAGTGCATTGGCATATATATTTTCTGTTTGAACCAAACTTGTTTATGTTCGTGTGTCTCTGCCTGTAATGCCTTTTAAAATGCAGCCATTTTCTGCCATAAACTAAACCTGGCATTACTTTTTCAGCAATACAAAGCATTCCTGTAGGCAAAATCCTGTAAAAGTGTTCACAGAACATAATTTCCCAGGTATTTTTGCCATAAGTAATATTGGACTCTTTAAATCTATAGTGCTTCTGGCCTGTAGTGATAGGACAAGGGGTAATGGGCTCAAACTGGAAGAAGGTAGATTTAGATTGGAAATTAGAGGGAAATTCTTCACTCTGAGGGTGGCGAGACACTGGCACAGGTTGCAGATGTTCCATCCCTGGAGGTGTTCAAGGCCAGGCTGGATGTGGCCTTGAGTAACCTGGTCTAGTGGGAGGTGTCCCTGCACCTGGCAGGGGGCTTAGAACTAGATGATTTTTGAGATTCCTTCCAACCCAAACCATTCTGTGATTCTTGGTGTTGTGCTGAACAATTGCTTCTTTTCAGGTGTTTTAATTCTGAAATTTGAAAAGTAGTGTATGCTGAAGTGCTCTCCATTCTCCTGAATATTTTTTGTACGTGCATTAGAAGAATAAAAGTACAGATAGTATCTTTTGAGATCATTTCACTGGGAAAAAAAAATAAAGCAGGAAAAGGATGATAACAGGGATTTAATTTTAAAACCAGAACAGTAAGTTTTCATCACTGTTTTGTTAAATAATAATTTTTAAGCCTAGCTTTCTTGCTGTGTGTGATCTTATGAATCCTTTGCCTCTTCTGTTTCTAATCCCTAGTAGTTCCATACTCATGCTAAGAGGATTTGCTGTATTAAGTGTGCTTTTTGTGTTGGCTTTGTGGAGGCAGGGAAAGGATACTTGCTATGATCATGGTTTTACCACTTTTACTTTAGCCTTTTAAAAATTTTACGTCCCTGAAGCCCGTGAAGCCCTTGTTGACTCAGTGTCAGTTCTGTACCTGCTGACAAGTGAGCTGGCAGTGGTTCGTGCAGCCTCTGCTTCCCTGGCATAGTTGGTGAATCTTCCCTGCAGTCTGTGGTGTGGCTTTTATTCACCTTGTATCAGAGAAGCACTTTAGAGAATAAGTTCCGTTTTAATTACTTCAAAAATCCTGTTTTCAGAAGGGCCCTGGAGAATTAAAGGGAAAGAAAGCTGTCGGGTATGAATTATTGTTCCCTTCCAGAGAGACACTGCCTTTTTCCTCCCTTCTGGGTTTTATGTGTGTGGTGCATCTGTGTTATGAGATCCGCTGTGTTCCAAAGAAATATCTTGGAAAAAAAACCAACCACCACCTAGGAATGCCTATTTGAGAGTTCATCACCAGTGCGTGCTGGATGGTAAATGGTAAAGCTCAGGAGTTTTCAATCCAGCTTGACTCCTGCTAATTGCTTGTTCCCATCTCTTCTGACCTTGACAAACTGGCAGATGTAGGCAAGACAAAAATCTGCAGTGATTTTTTTTTTTTTAATAGGCAAGATCATGTTGATGTGAGGATTCAAACATGAGGTCAAAAATTTTTGGAAGTAAAGCCAGTGTTTTTTTCTTTATTATACCTTTTATTTTTTTGAATGTAAGAGGGTCTTACCTGTAGAAGAAAACCGTAGTAGCCCGTTGATGCTAAAATATGCATTTTTCCTAACCTCCCTGAAGTAAGAATTCAGTTTGAATTATTTTTCAGAGATCCCACTTTTTAATTGTGTTTTACAGCTCAGCCATTTGTTGTAGTGACATTTGTTAATGGTGAACTGAATTTAGTATATAACAAAAAGCTAGGGTCACGTTGGACATTTAATTAACTTTAAAGATGATACAAAACTTTCACATGTAATAAGAGCACATTTGACATGCTGCTACAAAACAAAATTACTCTCCTTGTGTTTTGGGATGCTCAGATTTGGATTTTAAAACTTTTAAACCATATTATGCCGGATAAGTGGAAGCATAAGATGATTTTTAAGTAGCAGTTTTCCAGTTGCACAAGTGGTTGAAATGATGAGTGTGAATGTATTTATGTGATGTTTTCCTGCATAATGAGAAGGGATTGAGTTATTGGGGAGAGATCATAATGTTCTAGCTCATGAAGACTATGCTCATGAGAATAATAATTTCATTAAATACTCCAGCAGATCGGTAAATCCTTCAACTGCCTTTTTCAGTACAGTTTTATAGTTTGTGTTCTTCTGGGAAGAATTCAGCTCTCGTTTCTTGCCTCTTCCCTCCAACTTGACATTTTGCTAAATCAATTTATGGTGTGGCAGAGCCACAAACGATGCCTTCCAAAGCATTAAAGATCTGATCTTATTTAGAGAAGACCTTTTCTGTTTATATCCTAAATATGCTGTCAGCTGATCATTTGATGGGAGTGTAGCTTGTCCCCTTTAATCTCTTGCAAATTCACTCTGTTGACAAGCCTGGCTTCCTGAGCTTGTCTGAGCTGCTCTTTTTTTTTTTTTTTCCTTAGAAATGGTTTTTGATGCATTGGGTTCTATTTTTCCTAACAATGGAGTGATCTCACTTGAACCTATCTGGTTAAGTACAGTGATGGGGGTCTCCATAACTCCTGCTAATTGAATAGATATCAGAGCCCTTCTGTGTTGGTGATCCTCAAACAGGAAAGCTAATCTTAGAAAATTATTTTAAAGATTTGCTAAACTAAAATTATCTAAACACCCATTGCTATGAAATTCAGCTTGAGGGAACAAAAGGAAAAGGGAGAAATGAATATTGATTTCAGTTGAAACAGGACCATGATTCAGGGTTTTGGTGAAAAAGAGGAGGAAAGATGTGATGAGTTCAGCAAATAGTCTTGGGAAACTTTTGTGCTCTTGAACTCCTTTGAATATATTAAGCAGATTAATCGTCTGAATTTTGTACCCTGTAAATATTCTTGTAGCATGATGCTGGTCACCTGAGCCCAGTTTTGAATGTGAAGTGACCGAAATTCTGGTTTCCTTCTAAAGAATGCAAGGTATCTACCCCAAAATACAATGATCACTCTCAGAGCACTGATTCCTACTTTTCTTCTTTGAAGAATTTAGAAATATAATTATTTATTTGAGTTGAAAAGAAAAATATAGAACAGGCATTAAGAAATAGAATAGTCTACTGTTGGGTCATTTTGTATTCCTAATTAATTTGAAAATTATATATTTCATTAAACTTCCAATTTGGATCAAAGCTGGCAAAATCTCATGAACAGAGTACTTCGGAAAACCTTAAAAAATATATTTTTGCTAATATTTTTCCATACTGAACAGCCTGTTCTTCAGCAGACTTTGAGGAATACTTATGGCTAGTGGGGGACCAGGGTGAAAAAGACAATTTTTTAAGTGTGCATTTTAAAAATCAGCTCAATCACAAAGTATTTTCCTGAGCTGCTATTACGATGCTGAAAGTAGAGCACAGATCCAAGGAGCAGCTGTGTGGCATAGATGAATTTCCTGTGTTTTTCCATTCTAAAATTGAGTGGTTTGGAATGGGAATTACTCTAACAACGGCTCCATATAATAGCAGAAGAGTAGGATGCTTTGTGAGTAACAGTTCTTTTCGTATTCAAATGTAGTAAAAATTGCAACATTAGATTGTCCTTCACTTGGGGAAAGACCTTTCCTTCTGAGAGTCTCTTTAAGGTAGATTTATGTTGAAGGTCACAAAACAGAAAGAACAGAATTTTATTTCTAAAAGATCCTGTAAGAGGATTACAGCCAGAAACCCAGTGTACGCTTGCCTAACTTTTCAGTCCCCTGAGGCTCTCCTGATGGGACATCTGCTGAACCAGATTTTGCAGTCTGCCTGCATCAGGTGTGTTTTCAGATATACATAGTATTTTTGTTTGCATAACAAGTGATACCTAAAAATATGTACATATTTGCATTTTTACCTCTCTGCATTTGTTCTGAGAAAGGTGTAAATGATGGTTCAAGTGTTGGGTAAATGATGCATGCATAAAAGATTTGAAAAGAAATTCAACAGAACTTTGAAAACACTCAAAAACTGCAAGAGTATAGAAGGCTCTCTATAAAGATGCCTCCATAGATTAATTCAATAAAAGGATAGTGTGGTTTAGTCATGATTGAGATGACTCACTCCAAAGGGATTTATAGCTACTTAAGTTAACTGTAGATGTATGTTGTTCTAGGATGAGTCTGCTTATCTGTGGGTACTTTTGAAGAGTTGCTGCCTCCAGTCTGACTCAGTTTCCCATATGAGTGACCTGTGAGAAGATTCAGCCAAAGCTGGGTCTTCATGATCTTTTCTTAGTATTAAGTTCAAAGCACTATTGCTCTCATTCTTGTTTTGATTTCTTTTCTGCAGTGCCTTTCAAAGGGGAATGGAAAAAGAAAGAAATCCTGGCATGTAGAATCAATCATTAAATGGTTTGGGTTGAAAGGGACCTTTAAAGATCATCTGGTTCCAACCCCCCTACCATGGGCAGGGACACCTCCCACTAGACCAGGTTGCTCAAAGTCCCATCCAACCTGCCCTTGAACACATCCAGCGATGGAGCATATAATGACACAGTTATTTAACACCATCAATGCAATTATATTATAAACTGTTTATTTTAAAAAATAATCTCAGTAAGTTTAAAACCATCTTCATGTCTTCAAGGTGCAATTTATGAGAGAGCACTGATAATTTAAACTTCAAAATTGGGCCAAGGCTCTACAGTGGCATTCATGTCCTTACTGTCATGTCCTCTACTTAGTTGTGCCACCTAAGGTTGACTATATCCTCAGGACAAGTGGCTTCTGTCATGGATCCTATTTGGTATAATTTCTTAAAGGTCTCTTGGTACTATATCTGAATAGCTTTTGCCTTGCTTTTGATGGCTTGTCTCTGAGACAAAGCTCCTTATTGTTACAATGATGTTTTGTCTTGAAGGAGATTTTTCCCATTTTTTTCTCTTGGGGAGGAATACCTTACACCACAGTAATTGTGCAAATTAGGAGCTACCTCCAGCAAAAAGAAATAGATCTGTGTGTTCAGAGATGACAGAATAGCCAGCTTCCTAATTAACTGGGCCCTGGCACTAAAGCAAAAATCTCTGTCTTATGGGAAGGTGCTGGATCTTTGGGGAGCTGAGGATGTGGTTAATCTGTGTAGTTATCTGCTAGCCAAGGAGAGGCTTTCATGATTACTTTCAAGTCTATCCTTAAACTGTGTGTTAAGGAAAAGGTGCTGGACTATATACTGTCGATGGCACTCCAGCACCTGTTTGTTGCGGTCAGGACAGACAAAGCGACAAGACAACAAATCTTAGTAAAAGCAAGCAAGTAANCACAACTCAGCTTTTCTGCCACAAGGACATGTGCGCCTCAGTTTTCAGTCAACACCTCCTCAAACTTGTTTATCTTGCAGTTCTTATTCTTGTTTATTCTCTCAAAGACAGGCTGGAATCTTCTCAAGGTCAAAGTCACCCTGTCCAAGGACCTCAGTCCAGCTGAGGTCCCCCACACCTGTTGACTTCAAGTTGATCTTGAAATTTTATATATCTGTGAGGAAAAGCCTGTGGTGATAGTCCTGCCCTGTAGGCATGCTCTCTTCTTGAGGCAGATAGTGATGCTCTGGACATCAGAAGTCTACCAAGAATAGAGACCTCCTGCTCAGTACTGCTGGGGTATTCCCTTTGAAAAAGCAGCAGCAAAAATAAATCTACTCTGGAGAAGGAGAGCAGGCAAAATATCAACTTCATACTCCAATAGCTGTTGGAGAGAGAATTTGCCACCAGGAAACTTTTAAGATTGAATTATGCATTTCAATAGATAAAATAGTCCTGTTGCTCACTGTTGCCTTTGTTTATTGAAAATGAAGTGAAAATGTTGATTATTTCTTTTTACTTCTGTGCTGTATTTGACTTAGTGGATTTGAACTCCTTTCTTAGGCTGGAAACCCATTTCTTTTCCAGTTTTGCAGCATCACACCACAGTAAGAGATTCAGATAAGAAAACCATATTTTTGCCATAAGTGGAAACAGATTGATCAGATTATATAATTTAATGAAATGCTTCTTTTGTGAAAGAAAACCTGTGTTTTGAGACCACCTTGCTTTGAAAGACTGTGTTGAAGGAGAAAGAGGTATCAAAGCATCTCTGGGATGTTATCACTTACAGTCATGGTTCCAGCTACAGCTGCTCTGAATCAGGATACTGCTGAAACAGCTGGATTTAACCCCAAATTTCCCCCAGAGCTGGCTGCTCTGTGCTCAGGTGTGGTACCTTCCCTCTTCTCCGTTGCATTCTGAGAGCCAAAGTGATGCAAGTACAAAGCAAAAGAGGTAAGGTGGAGAAAAATCCTTACTCCAGGCAATTTGGAACCAGTGTAGAGAGGTATGAGGAGACTCACACTCCATTTTTGGGTTTTGTATGCTTTACTGAATTTGTAACACGCAGCTGGAGGTGGGGGGGGGGGGGGAATAAGAGAGTTCAAACATGAATTAGCAACTGAATGAAGCCATGAATGTGTTCTCTTCAGCATGTATTCCTCTGACTGTTGTCACATGCTTTGGAGAAAGCAAGAAACACCCCTGAACATGCAGCTGAGGTGAGCTCTGTGTATTCTCTCTTGGCTCCTGCAGGCACTTTGCAAAAGCCCTGAAGCAGAGAATATCCTTGCCTTAACCTGTAGAATTAAAAATATTGTTTAGAACAGTAACTGGCAGTAGAATCAATTGCTCTCTCTGTTGTGAGGCCTTCCCAAACAAGGCCAGATGTTGAATTTCTTTGAAAAATATTCATTGTATTTATTCTTGCTTGTATTTCTGTCTGTATTCCTGTAGTATAGAAGTATTAGTGTCCACTGAAACTTGTTACTACAGCAGTTTTGGTAACCAAGATTTCAGTCAATACCTGTAATGCCTCTTGTGATGAGTAATTCTTGGGCTGCTTTCTCAGAGGCAGGGGTTAGTTTTGGAGGGTTTCTTGTTTTGTTTCAGAAAGAGGAGTTGGGTCCCACAGTGTCTTAAAGACAGTTGAGCTGTCCTTCCTGAAACCTTTTCTTTCTCTGGTGTATCTTTCTGAAACAATGGCAGTAAACCCAGTGTTTAATGCTCCAGGGGTTTTCTGTTGTCCTTTATAACGTCATTATAATTTAGGTCTTATTTCTATCTCTTCTAATGCTCCCCAACACTTTACTTCAGCTCAGTACCCATTACACTAGAGCAGCTATCTGTACTGCCTTTTCCAAGGGGAAAATAGGCTAAATAGCTGGCCAATTCAGAATCCCCATTTGCATATGTGAATATCTTATTTGTCCCAATGTGCATTTTTAGCCAAATGGAAATTCATTTCCCAAGCTAGTACTCAGGTACTGAATGCATTTAAATCCTGATAGAGCTGGTCACCATCCTCTGTGGTTGTTAGCAAGTGTAGCTGAACCCTGTGAAGTCGACAGAAGTACTGTGAAGTACTGCCACCTACACCTCCTTCATCCCACAGCAGTAAACTGCTCATCTGGTCTGTTATCTCTTAGTTTTCTATTGTATACAACTGAATTTCTCTGATTAAAATTTTGTTTTCTACTGTTTCCTACCTTTCATCTTGGACAACTAATCTCATCCCCTGTGGCTGCTTTCCCTCCTGAAGCATCCCAGAGCCATGTCTCTCTTTACATACTTAAATACAAATCCATTCTGAAAAAGACGCAACAAAACCAAGAAAGCAAAAGCAAAAAAAAAGAAACAAAAACAACCTGAGGGAGGAGCATGAAAGTAGCCCTCAATCCCAAGGGTGCTGGCAATCCCATCAAATATCTGCCTGCTTTGAAAGGTATCTTTCTTCTGATACTAAATGAAGACTGTACTCATAATTTTACCTTTAAGATGAATGTATTCTGTAATTCTGTTCTTATGTTCTTGCTGCTGGGGCCTTTTTTTCTATCTTACCATACTGACAGCCTCAGGGTACTGTGAAAGGAGGAACAAGGCACCAGAAGTGGATGTATCACTTTGGCACTATTTAGCCATCGTTCTTGTACAGGTCATCTTTTTAATGCAACCTATATGAATGCACCTTCCTCTTGCTTCAAAGTAAGCGTCTCAGTACCATGTCTAGAACCCCACTCTTGCCTGTACGAAAAATCATGACTCTTGAGTCCATTCCCCTTTCCTGATTGATCTCAGCAGTGAGTAGGACTCTGTGCATTGAGTGTTACTGTTTCTGAGCTATCTGCTATTTGGAAACATTAGCAGTTGTGTTGGTATCTTTCAGATTCACCATCATCAGATACCTAGGTAGTAAAATTACTCTTAAGTGTTGTGGTCAGAGCAGTTTCCAAGATGGATTGGTGTGACTTACTCTTCCTCGAATAAAGCAAGCCATTGCTCAGCTGTCCCATCATGAACTTGTGTAGGAATTTTCTTCTACCTGCTTGCATGTCCTTGTCTACTTGTGAGGGTCAACAAGTTTTGATACTGGAGCCTTAGGTCAAATTGTACTATTTCAGGTAAAAGAGGTATCTTCATCCCTTATTTCTAAAGCTTGGTTTACTATCTCACAATTGAACTTGGGATAATGTCCTAGTAGGTATGTGTTGATGCATTCACATGCTCTATGGAGATCAGTGAGCGTCAAAGTTGTACCGGCTGTTTCCAGACTCTATTCAACATTACCAGCTTAGCTTAATGACTTCTAAGCACCATTTTGGACAGAATTAATGGAAATGTCAGTTCTGTAACAATAAAAACATCAAGTAGGATACTGGAAGCGGGTAGGAGAGGGAGAGAACATTATCAGGCGCCTGTTGACATATATGGACTGTCTGCATCTTGGAATGCATTTACTTGTTGACTTTTGCCCATTCCTCTGCAGCTGACTTGGGAGATGAAACGGTGGAACTAGATGCCTTTTTGTGGGCGTAATGTTACTGTTAGTTTAAAATTGCCCAACAAGGTTGCTTTTTCCTTTATGTGATGTTATAGGAAATTGTTGAAACAAATCTTTCTTACTTTGGCATCTTCTGAAGTTTGAGAGTAACACAGCCCTGGTTTTCAGTATCACTTTAACTGATACGTTATTGCTGTATTGGTAAAATAGAAGCTGTGGAAGCTCTTTTTTTTGGTAGTATTTAGGGCTCTTGGATTTTTTCAAAGTATCTTACTTAAATATTTTGATAGCTGATTAAGGAAAAATACTTGTGAACCCATTTTTGCTGAACTACTTTGTTTTCTGGAAAGAACCACTAATACGGCACCTAGGAGTTAAGTATCTAAATAAGTTATTAGATATCTTGTGTTGAACAAAACTGCTTAAATTATTTCAAGGTATATGCTCTATTTATGCTAAAGAAGCATGGTGGAATCATTTTAAATATTGCGGTGAGGTCCTGCTTTTGCATCACTTTCTATGTTTTGTTCCATCCACCTCAAAGTTTGCTTGCAATGGTGCCTTGTTGTCTCTGTTGCACATGGTTGTGGCGAGGTGTGATGCTCTTCCCTGGATGATATTTTGTTTCTTAAAGAAATGCAAGAATCTTCCCTCTTTCCCAGCACTCAGCAGCTTCTTTAGGCTCCCTGTCACCAGCTGTCCCTGACTGAGTGCTCTGTGCACATGAAAACTTCACAGTACCTCTGCACATACCCTCCAGCTCTGCAACGTGTGAATCACCAGCAGATGCAGCTGAACAAAGAAGCTGATAAATGCAAGATCAATTCCTCTATTCAGTAGTGTATGTAAGCACTTCTCAAATTCTTGAAGGTTGGAAGAGAAGGAATCCCTTGAAAGATGCAGCGACTGTGTGTCTTGGAATAGCCAAAGAAACCTGGGCATGTGAGTGAGCTGTCTGTTCTTTGGTTTAAGGAAAGCAGAATATGCAAAATCTAGAAAATATAGAAAAAATGCTGTGTTGCAGCTTACCGATGCAGTATTGAGGTGTATGGGTGTCTGGAGAAACAGGTTCTGGAGGTGAATCTACTTGCTTGCCAAAGGGCTGGAAGGCCTTTGGAGTGAGGGGGAGGCTTAGAAAGTGGTGTGTTAGAGATGGGCAAATGTAGAGAGGAAAGTGATTGCAGTTGCTGTGAAGACTTTTAAAAGGGAAAGAGTAAATATGTGAAAACATGAGCAAATACTTAACTGCCTCCTTTCCCTCATGACCAACAAGCTCAGAAAGCAATCAGAGTATAATCAAAACAAGTCATCACAGAACATTAGGGGTTGGAAGGGACCTCAAAAGATCATCTAGTCCAACCCCCCTGCTAGAGCAGGATAATTCATGTCTAATTATGCTGTTATTGCCTATTAAGAAGTGATAAGAGGGATTTTTAAAGGTAAGATACTCCCAAAATGTTCTGAAGGAAAATGATGGAGCAGAGTGGGAGAGTGCTTGAGGATTGATAGGTGTGATACAGAAAAGCTTGGAGAAGAGGGGCATATGAGAGAACATAGAGTAGAGCTAGGGGATTGAAGAGGCTGAAGAGGAGTGGTGAGGAAAAGCGAGTTCGATGTGCAGAACTGGCACCTAACAGTGAATGAGATGGAGGACAAGGCAGGACTCCTTTGGGTTTGGATTGCTGCTAGATGTGAGCGAAAGGAAATGGAAGGGCAGGCCTAGCAAACACAGACAAAAGTAATGCCGCACAGGGCTTGAAATATAGGATGAGTAATGAACAGCAGGTACATGGTTAAAATAGTGGAGATCTTGCATGAGACTTGGTTAACAGACTCTCAAATCCAGCTGTCCACACTTGTGAGGCTTCCCAACAAACCTGTGGTGATGTATGAGAGAGGTCTAAACATAACTTGTGTAATTGAATAAAGAAGCATAGAATCATAGAATGTTTTAGGCTGGAAGGGACCTCTAGAGGTCATCTGGTCCAACCCCCCTACACAAATAGGGACATCTCTACCTAGGTCAGGCTGCTCAGAGCCCCATCAAGCCTGGCCTTGAATGACTCCAGGGATGGGGCCTCCACCACCTCCCTGGGCAGCCCATTCCACTGATCTATCACCCTCATGTTAAAGAACTTTTTTCTAATATCCAGACTAAATCTATCCTTTCCTAGCTTAAAACCATTACTCCTGGTCCTATCATAACAAACCCTTTTGAATAGACCTTTCCTCACCTTTTGGTAGATCCTCTTCAGATACTGGAAGGTCACTATAAGGTCCCCTCGGAGCCTTCTCTTCTACAGGCTGAACAGCCACAGCTCTCTCAGCCTGTCTTCATATGAGAGATGCTCCATTCCCCTGATCATTTTGGTGGCCCTCCTCTGGGGACACTCCAATATGTTCACATCCTTCTTGTGCTGGGGGTTCCAGAACTGGACGCAGTACTCCAGGTGAGGTCTCACCAGGGCAGAGTAGAGGGGCAGAATCA
>VYZX01002648.1:0-15281 GCA_013401335.1 Brachypteracias leptosomus | reverse complement strand
AACCTTAAACCACAACAAGAGATTTTCTTAAAAACCCAAACAGCTAAATATAGACTCAGACTCAATAAGTTTCACTGATCTTAATCCTATCAATATAAAATTTGCCATGTAATCTACCAATTTACCTTGTTATACTCATGGATTTCACAGAACCACGAAATGTTAGGGGTTGGAAGGGACCTCTGGAGATAATCAAGTCCAACCCCCCTGCCAGAGCAGGACTGTAGAATCTAGGGCAGGTCACACATCCAGACAGGTCTTGAAAGTCTCCAGAGAAGGAGACTCCACAACACCTCTGGGGAGCCTGTTCCAGTGTTCTGTAACCCTTACAGTAAAGAAGTTCTTCCTCACGTTGAGGTGGAATTTCCTGCGCTCTAGCTTGCATCCATTGTCTCTTGTCCTATCACAGGGCACAAGTGAAGAGGTTGTCCCTNAGCTCTCCAGTCTATCCAAATCTTCCTGAACAGCCGCACAGCCTTCAGGTGTATCAGCCAAACCTCCCAGCTTCATACCATCAGAAAATTTGCTGAGAAGGCACTCTGTCTCATCATTGACGTCATTGATGAAGATGTTGAACAGGATGGGACCCAGCACTGATCCTTGGGGGACTCCACTAGTTACAGGTCTCCAGCTGGACTTGCCACCACTGATCACCACTCTTTGGGTTCTATTATGTAGCCAGTTCTTAATCCATCTCACTGTTTGTTCTTTTATCTCACACTTCCTGAGCTTGTTCACAAGGATGTTATGGGAGACTGTGTCAAACACCTTGTTAAGGTCAAGGTAGGCTACATCCACTTGTCTCCCTGCATCTACCCACTCAGTCATGACACCATAGAATGCTATCAGAGTAGTTAAGCATAATTTCCCCTTGGTAAATCCATGCTGACTACTCCTGATAACCTTCTTCCCTTACATGCGCTTAGAGATGATCTCCAGAATGAGCCACTCCATCATTTTTCCAGGAATGGAGGTGAGGCTGACTGGTCTGCAGTTTCCTGGATCTTCCTTCTTGCCTCTTTTGAAGACTGGAGTGGCATTGGCTTTCCTCCAGTCTTCAGGCACCTCTCCTGTTTGCCATGGTAAAATCAAAATTCATATCCATAAAATATTGAAAATTAGAAGACCAGGGGCATCTATATTTAGCTGGAATCAGGAAAATTTATTTGACACAATTATTTTGACAACAATACTGAACAAAATATTTCAGAATAGTACTCTCCTATTATTATGCTGCAGTTAAAAGGCAAAAAGGCTTTGACTTCATGTATAATTTTTACAAAATCAGGCAACATTTGTTAAAAGAAAAAGAGCTTTTGTTTAAAGTAGTAATGGTTGTATTTTTCATGTTTCAGATTGAATTATAATCATGTTCTTTCATCTGAGACTTTTAAAGTCTTGTTCAAAAATTCTACAGAATTGTTTATCAATATACAGTTGTTGCGTTTCATTGATAAATGAAGTAATTCCTGTTTATTAGTTTGGTGGACATTTTGAGGAAAAAAAAAGGTGTTGAATAAATATACTAATTATATATTTATTTTGAAAGACTGTATAATACAGCTTCATAAAGTCATACCAATTCAAGGTGAATAGCTATTAGGTCATCTAGTTTAGTTCAGCCACAAATAACTCAAATGAGTTCTGTATTATTTCTATTGGGTCCCCTGGGAAATTTTTCTGCAGATATAAATTTCAATTACAGAAATTGTATCCTGATTGTCAAAATAAATTTTCCTTCACTCAATTTTGTCTCACTCCCTCTCTTATGTTCTTGGGTCTAACCAAGGTACTTAATGTCCTTTAGCAAAAAAATAAACCCTTAATTTTTAAAAATTTTTTTTCTATTCCAAAAGGACAAATGTAAGACTTGAGCCCGTCTTAGGAAGGATCAAAAATGAACAGAGAAGGAGAGATGACCAAGGCACCAAAGACCTCAGCAACTGTTTCGAAAAGAGGTAATAAACTGTCATGAAACACCAAGCAGGGTGCAGGTAGGCAACATTAAAAGCAAAGGATTACAGTTAATCTTCATTGAGTCAGTGACAGTAATCTGAAAGGCAAATATACTTCTTCTACCTAACTGTCCTTCATTTACATGTCACTGATTACTAGACCTTAATCTGTATATCCAGAAGCCAGCTATGAAAAGATAGAATATAAGAAATAAGAAATTATTCCAATGTTTTGTATTCTCAATGTTTGACACTTGCAAGGCTACTTGCATCTGAAGTAATTTTCCATGCATCTTCTAATAAATTATTTTGATTTTCTATAGAATCATCTTGTTCTCTTTCTCTCTTACCTAATTCATCAGCCCTTACTGTTTACTCACCTAAAATTGTGAACTTCTTTCTGTCATAGTTTCATCAAAGAGTTAGAGGTGTATGTAAGGGCTTCAGGGCTTTGTCAGTCAGGCACAGCATTATGAATGCTCTTCAGAAACCTATGTGTTTTTCCAGGTGAGATGGTTTATAAATAGTGTTTAATTATTATTGAAATATATTATAGGAAGGTCTACAACATATTATCTTTCTGTAGAAACTCTCAGATTTCCCTGGGTTTTTTTCAGCCTCCATACACATTACAAGCAATAATTTTTATTCCTATCCCCATTACCTGGGTCTCCTCAGGCTTTTCTGCTTGCAAGATTGTGCTCTTATATTGAATACCTACATTTTGTCATGTTTCTCTATAAGTATATTAAACTGCATTTTTCCAGGGTGAGTTAAGTATCTCAATTCAGTTAAGTAGTTTCCCAGAGGTCAATGTGATATTTTCAGAAGAGCTTTAGTCTTACATAAGCATTAAAACAAATTGTCTAGATTTTTCAAAGTACTCATGAAGCTAAGTTTGCAATGATCTTCTCAGTGGAACTTGAAGCTTTTTGATAATCATGTCTTAATGACAATTTTTAAATCACTCTATTCCATACATTAACTATTCCAGAGTATTTTCTGCCTCCTAAATTTTGATTTGATATGTATGTGTAACATCACAATATTAATCTTGAGCTTTATTTCCTTTTTCAAACATGATATTAGTGTACTAAATAAAACTGATTCCAAACTGATCCTTTAGTCTTTCTTCTTTATGCATTACCACTTACTCTCTATTTTTGGTTATGGTTTTATGGCTTAAGTTAAATCCAAGGCTAAAGCATCTGTATCCAAGTGGCTGCAGAACCTTTTAAATTTCAGTCCATCTAATACGAACTGCTACTACAGTTTGTTAAATATCCCATTCTTTCCTTAATGCTCAGCATGTCTTAAATTAGTATTTATACCAGTCACCCAAAAGGAAGCATCGAGAGCTGGCAGAGACAAAACCCATCTCAGGATGCACCTGCTCCTAATGATGTTATTTTATATCTAATAAAGGAATTTGATAAGAGTGGATCCAGATCCTGGTATATTTCATTTGATTCACATGATTATTTGCACAATGTTTCTTTTTAAAAATCAGTTACAGCTAAATATAATGTAGGAAGCGGAGGCTGTTGCTTTTAGGTTTAAAGAAATAAAGCACTTGGCTGTTAAATTTCAGTGGCTGCTCACTGTGAACTTTATGTTGATCTGTCAGTATATCATTCCAAGGGCTTTTCCTTAAGCCATAGCAAAGGGATTTTATATAACAGTGCAACAAAACTAAACAACCCTGATCGAGTTTGGGGAGTGGAAGAGGTTGGGTTCAGATAGTTCAGCTTCAGAGAAGCCAAATATTTGCTGTGATGCTACACTTAGACAAAGCACAGCATCTTTGTGATGTAAATAACACTAAGAAGTTACAAGGAATGTCAGACACTTTCCTGAAGCTGGAATCAAAATGCTCAGTGATTCTACAAACAAAGTACTCGGGATTTGTGTTCTGCCAAATCTTCTAGAGCACAGAGGCACAGTTGTACTGGGGAACATACCAGGAAGAAACCTGTGTTTACAGATCCAGATTCTTCAGAACTTTGGTCAGGATGGATTCTCTAAGTCACTATAACTGGGGAAGAGAAATTCAGTGTAATTTGTCATGACTTGCCTGCTTCATTCAGAGCCTTTTCATTTTCAAAATGAGAAAAATAATTATCCTACATCTTGTTTAACATTGTGGCACAGCATTTATCAAGTTGTACTGCAGCTCAAGTGACTTAAGTTCTCGTTTTACAATGTGACTATTTAAGAATCCTTGTTTGCTTGAATTTAAGCCTTGATCTATACTCTTCTAATAAGCCGTGTCCAGTTTGCTCATCTACAAAAAGATTTTGTGTCTTTTCAGCTGGGAAGCCAAAGTTCGTCAGAAAATAAAGAAAGTCACATCATTCTTTTGGGTACTTTTGGTAAGAGACTCTATGGTGCTGTATGGCTTTCTAAACACAAATGAACTTTGACCATATACGTTGTTGCAGGCAGTATCTTCAAAGGACTGAAAGTTTATCAGCTATCACATTATAATACCATTCTGTAAGCTACTTAAATAACACTTTTTTTAGCTGAGGAAACTGAGATAACAATAAGAAGTTATAAGCTCATGGATTCCTATGAAAAGACATGGAGTTCAAATCATAGAGAATGTGGATATTGTGCCCACATTCTGTTTATTATAAGGGGATAGGTGTAAAATCATTGTGGAAGTAACATTTTTCTGTCCTTTAGAGCTTCTCTCTAGTTTGCTGCACATGAATTCAAATAAGGCCAGAATTTCAAAGTACACACAAGAAGGGAAAACATCTCACAAATGAATTCTACTCATATATTTATTTGATCTTGGAAATAACTGTCTATTTAAGTGACTTAAACTTCAATAGTAATATGCCTTGACTGCTTATATCTGTGGATATATAAGGGGTTAATTTAGAATGCAGTAAATTGTATCAATTGATTGTGATGTTAAATAATACATCAGACAAGAATCAATACTTATCAATATATTGCAATGCATTTTTATAGTGAATAACTTATTTTTCTTCTAATAGGGACAATTTCATTTTGACAAGACAGCCAAGAATCTGCAGAATATATGCAGAGGATAACCAGATGAGGCAATAGTTTGGGGTTTTTTACTTCTCCACCTAAGTTAGTGTATCTGAATGCAAAATTTGTCTGTATCATTTAGTATTGCTCAAAGCTCTGGAAATTGTGTAGTGACTTTGAACAGAGATACCCTCTAGTGGTTATATTTTCAATATAAATGGGTATAATTTGCTCCTCAGAATCAAGTATTTACTTAAGAACTAAAGAGATGAAAAGAGTATTTTCTCTTTCCCTTAGCCTCTGTATCAGCAAAGGAAAATAACCTTGGGTTTCTCTGATGTCTGACAAGTTAATTGCATTTCTTCTTTTATCACTTCAAGTACAACACTGGGAGACTTCATAGTTTCTTAGCCTTTCTCTGGACAGATATGACAAAATTTAGTCTTCTGAAATAGATGTACAATCACCTTTTGGCCTATTTTCAGTGAAAATATTTTTGTCTTCATGTCCTTCAATGTCAATACAGAGAGGATTGGATATAAATTATTACAGAAATGTTTTCTACAGTTGGAACAAAGGGCTTACATCCAGGACACTGGATTTTGCTCCTTTGACTAGACATTTAAACACAGCATGCCTCAGTTTGAAATAGGTGTAATAATGATTCCTTCACTCACAATATTTTGTCAAGCATTAATTATTTGTTAAATCTGTTAAGCTTGAGCACAAAGAAGTACAGATCCTCATCACTGCCTGTAGTGCCTGTTCATAAATGAGGCTTTATGAAGAACTGTAGTCAGGGATCTTTTTTTGGGATACATATATTCCTGAAATTGTCAGAAGATCTTATCTATCTCTGCTACATATATAGGCAATGTGGGCCTTTCTTACCCTGGCTGATAGAAATTATTTCAGCATTCAGCAATGCCCAAGAGAGAGAAAAAAAGTAGTAGTAATCTTCTATCTTCCACTAACATCTTAAAAGAGTTATCATAGAAAAACAAACATCCACAGGTCATTGGAGTGGTCAATGCCCTGCAGGTACTGTAAGATAGCTTGATTAAAATAATTTTTCACTTACTTCAGTGTGCTACAAGTACCGTATACATATTCACTTAAAGAGGTCTACATATAGAATCATAGCATCATAGAATGTACTGGTTTGGAAGGGACCTCTAAAGGTCATCTAGTCCAACCACCCTACAATAAGCAGGGACATTTCTAACTAGAGATAACAATTGGTTACTTTTGGTATCTTGTCTATGTGTGAAAATAATGTGGAAACTCCTAATTTATAATTTTGGATGATCCAAAGATATTATCAGGCAGAGATCAGTTATTTGTTTATTCATAAATTTTGAGAGGAAGAAACAAAAATATGGGTGAATAAAAGGAGGGAATTTTTTTTATTGGAATGGAACCAAAAATATCAGCCAACCCTCTTTGTACAGGGCAGCCAATAATACATATGATGACTCAGCCTCTTGTCTGGGAAAGTAAACTAGAGTACATTATAGATCAGGTAATAATAAGTATAATAATAATACCAACCAATGGAACTATGCTTATTTTAAAGTGCAATAATTATTTCTGAATTTTAATCCTGGCCATCCTATTGATAGGTACATATATTTATCTGACCTGTAACTTCATGTATTCTACATGCACTATATGCGTCTATTTATTGTCAGGTAAGTGTAGTTACCTACCAAACTGAGACCTGAGGAATCAAAAGGGATCAGTATTAGTATTAATGTTATGTTTAGTGATTTTTTGATGTATGCTATTATAAATAAAAGAACTTAAATCAGGGTGAAAACTACTCACACTATAGCAGACCTGCCCTAGGTAAAATACTCCATTACAAAAGCTATTGCATTAAAAAAAAAAAAAAAAAAAGCTGTTGCATTAATTGTGCAACGAAGTGAGATTGTTTTTATGAAATGTTGGAGCTGACCACCACCTCATGAGGCAATGTGGAAGGTAGGTATAAAAGAATCAGCGAATGCCATCATATGTCAATTCCATGATCACTAAGTCAACTGGCATAAGCCAGCATTAGACCAGAAGCCATATGAGTATATTGCTAAACCTACATTAATAAGGCCTACTGAGAGGCTATAGAGTTAACATACAGCTTATATTCTTTCAACACATGAATGAAGCCTTTTCTGCAATGGCTTAAACACCTTTGAACATATAAGTCTAACCATTAAAACTCTTTTTTTAAGAGGAAAATATCAACTTGAGACTCTAGGCAGAGATTCTGCATATGAAAGACAGGCTATAGTTCCTGTTGCAGACTGGTTTAGGGTCAGTTCCCATAGTAGCCCTCACTTTACTTTGGCAACCTCACCTCAGCCCCGTTCTATCTATGGGTCTCAAACTTTTCCCTGTCCTAATCCTTTTTGTCTGGGAAAATGTTGACTCAACCTTCAGATAGGTTTAAATTTAGGATTAGGGCTTGGGTTGAGAGAGAGAAAGCCAAGAGCTCCAGCTGGATTGGAAGGCATGAAAGGGGCTTCCAAAGGACATTTCACTTTGTAGCTGACCCCTTCCTCTAGCATTCTCTTTCCATCTCTGATCCAGTTGGAGCTCTAGGCTTCTGATTGTTCTCAACTGTAACCCTATCTTTAACCTGATAGCTAAAGGTATAGCAGTTTTTATTTCTACCTCAGGCTTTCCCCACTTTGTGTAAGGGGAAAGGATGAATGAGTAGGACAGATCACACTGTGATTTGGTGACAGATGTCTCTCCCCTTGCACCACAAGGAAAGCCAAGGTCTATGATCCTGCATTTGGGATCCTGTTGCAGATGCTTAACACTTGAATGTTTGACAGAGTAGTTTGCAGATAGATAAGACTGTTATAGGAACGCAGGTACCCAAGGCTCCTGAGAATTCACTCACCAATTACACTGCACTATTCATTTCAGACAGGCCATCTGAATTACCTTCTTGTAACCACTGCTGTCATCCCTGACATTGAAAAACATGGTCAAGATTCAGAAGTGTGGCTTTAGAGGTGAAATATTCCAAGTTTCATTATGTACTTCCAGGTACCTAGTTACTAACAAGTTCTTTAATATATTAAGACCTTAACTCAGTCAGATATTATTTTGAGCTACAGTTCTTTCTTTTTGTTTTCTTTCTTTCTTTCTTTCTTTCTTTCTTTCAATACAAGGACATATTTCAATTTAATCATAGTTATTCCAAATTTCTGACAAAATTATTCCTTTTAAAAAGTTACTATGTTCCTATAAAAGCCTTTTAAATATGATTCATTTAGCAATTGTGATAGTAAAACTCAGACTGGAAAGTTTACTGTTGCTATTGCATGGGAAACATACTCATTTTATTAATAAGACATGCCTGAAAAAAAACCCACTTTATAAAAATGTAATTAATTGCACATTTTAAAGGTCAGCATTAATAAACATCAGCGTGTAGATTACTAAGCCCATAGAGAAAATAATTAGTGATACTTTCAGGTGTTGTTAAAATCAAATAAACTTAAACGTAAGAATAATGCATTTTATCTGAAAGTTATAGCAGATTCCTCTTCCCTTATGACAGAGGAATGACCTTCAGAACTTAATGTGGTTGCCTCAAGATTTGAATTATGAGGTGATAGAGAAAAGTTACTCCATAAATTTTAGTCATTGTAGTTGCTCACTATGTATCCTTCAATATTTCATCAAAATAATCATATTTTCCAGGGTTATTACTGAAGCATTACTAGAAGACATGGTAATCTGGTATATGGTAATAGTACAAGAAATGGCAGAAACATGGTTAATATCTCACTTGTCTATTAAGAAGGAACTCAGAATTGCTGTTTATTCCACATCAAAATATTTTTTAAAAATTAATCCATTATTTTTCTACCGTCTTGAAAATTTCTGATCTACCCACCCAATCTTTCTCCCTTTCTTTTATTCTGCAATGGAAATAAGTTTTTGGATGTAAATGGATGATTTCATTTATTGTTGATTCAGAGTAAGAACCTCATATGCTTAATGTATGCATAGTCCCAGAAGTTAAAATATGAGCGGTTTAAGTATAGCAAAGACTTCCAAAGAAACATAATCTTGAAATACATTGGTCCTGATTCTTATTTACATAAAGGCCCCTTTACACATTCTGGCAGCAGAAAGGAACCCTAAAATGTATTTAAATAAAATTTATGCCCACTCTAAGATTTTTTATGCTGCCAGAACTGTATAAGCAAAAATCAAGTTCACTACATTGGTGTTGTTTGGAGTTTTATTTCCCCTTTCAACTGTTTCACTGTGCATATGAAAAAGCATTTCTTTATATCTTTGGTACTCCTATCACTATCCTGTCCAAAGATGTTAATCAATGAGAATGCACAAATCTAAGGTTTAAAAGGAAAATAATTTTTGGAGTTAGAATAGGGAAGAAATGTTATTCTGTTTTAAATATCATAAAAGGTAGGTGCATTTTATGAAATGCAGTAAGTTAAAAATGCTTGCTTGCTTGCTTTTTCTTTTAGTTTTCCAAGAAACGGTGATGGGGCATACTAAATATCAGAACAATTGGTTTTGGAGCAGGTTGCAAAAGGGATTGATTGAAAGATGGATTGCAGAAAACCTAACCTTGTGACCAATCTTAACTGTAAAGCAGTTATATCTGTTTCATAATGAAAAATGAGAAACAGAATGAGTCATGTTAAGTATCGTGTAGGATGAGTGCTCTTTGCTCTTGAAGGAAATGTGCTATGGATGAAAATTTTTAAGGAGTCTTAGATTTGCTCTGATAAAACACACTCAAAACCATGTTGAAGAGAGACGTCCAGTGAATTGCTTTCAAACTGTAGTACCTCTGGCCTTTAGAGTTGAAGATAAATGATGACATTTCTGTTTGATTACAGCCCAGTTCCCGGGCAAGTTGCATATAGCCCAAGTTCAAGGATTTGTATTGTACTCCTGAGAGTCCTTTCTCTAGACCTCTTACCTGCAGTTCTGGCCTTGGCCTTGGACCATTTTAAATTTGTTTTTCCTTACTTTTATGCCAAAATTCCAATGGATTCCAGCCTTTCCTTGTGCAGTAAAACCCTATTGATTTAATTCTCTGTGGAACTTGAAGCCATAGAAAACAGAAAACAGCTTATATCTTTAAGGAGAAACATTTATTTTTCTGAATTAATCTGTCTCTAAATGCAGTAGTTTCCAAGTTTGTGTAGTCCTGAAATTTCCTTGTTGTTGTTTGAAGCCTATAGGAACTGAGAGTTTGCAGTGCTCCTTGGCATCATGTTCATGCTTTGGGATTACTTCAGTCAACTCCCCAGGCATTGGCAGTAAAGTGGTGAGTCCTGTTGATAACCTTGATTTGTACCCTTGTTGGAAAGAGCCCAAAACTCTGACTGCCCTCTTTTTTTTATTCAGTCTTCCTGTCTTAGCTTTTGCTTTCCCCTGATCACTCATAACTCCTAAGACACTGTGGATGAACTACACAGTTAACAGACTGTCTGTTCTGGCAAGGACTCTTTTGGGACAATTAGCTGCCCATGAACATCAGCCAAGTTCGGACAAAAAGGAAAGTTTTCTCCAGCCACTGAAGTGAACAACATATTTTCCTGGATTCAGGTATAATGAAAGTGGTTACCTGGACTTCTTAACCTCTTGGTGTCTTGTATTTATCTATTTGACCAGCCAAGGAGGAGGTAAAACTTAGATTATTAATCCTATTATCCTACTTCTATTTTCTTCAGACCTCTTATTAGAGGTCTCACAGCGTGGAATGAAAAATAGATGCCACCAATTATCATGAAAATGTGGAAAGTTTGCCTCTTAATACAAATTATTTTTATCTTCACAGACACAGATTCACAGAGAAAAAATGCTGAAATGTTTTTGTTTTGGATGAAAGCCAAGTGGCAGTGTGAGTTGGAAGAAAATGATTAATAGTTAGACCAAGAGCAAAATACTGTCATAGTTATTAAGAAACAAGTAGCTTTAAGTGTACATGTAAATCAGAAATATCTAAAATGTAGAATCCTCTATCATATGAGATTTTACTATGCTTTGCTTAATAAGAGTCTATTTTATTTTCTTGTCTTTATTTAATCATTTGTAAAAAATATTTCTCCACCCTGCTTGTCCTCTGTTTCTTCAGTTTGTTTGAACTTTATTCCATTTTAATTACCAACTTGATTCAAACCCACAATACTGTGATACAGTTGCAAATGTGTGAATAGTTCTCAGATGTTGCCTAAAAGTTCACAAGCCATATCTACCACTGCAATTCTCCCTTTATCTGACAGAAATTATAAAGACGTAGGTTTGAGTGACTGAGGAGCTTGGGTTCTTGTGCTGCTTTAATGTGGTTTGCAAAGTTTCTGAAACTTAGTGAAATGTTTTAGATAAGCTGGTACTGCTCTCTATACTTTTTTCTAGAAGAAAAAATTTCCTGATAGACTTTGTTATACTTTAATTTTACTTATTTTGGAAATCATTCAGCAAAACATATCTAGCTTACTAAATATTACATAAGTAGGGTCTGTACACATGAGAATTTTGACTGATGGGTGGAAATGGGATTTTTACTATTGATCAGATTAAACATTGTCAATAGGACATTTAACTCTTCTTTCAGTGCATTTCAGAGTGTTTTTCTGAATGATCTTGCATGAGCAAAACTGAAGCACATGTAGGAAAATTCATTGCTCTTTCAGTCCCTTGAGAGATTCAGAGCTCAGCTTGTTGGCACACTTGTGCTATGCACATTGCAAAATGAATGACACAGCCACAGACACAATAGATTCAGCCACACTAAGGAGCATGAAGAAATGGTGAGAATATTAATCAACATGGTGGGTGGTTTTCACTGATATTAGCAGTCTGAGTTTTAAAGTTTCTTGTAGGCATCATGGTTCAAAATAGTTTCAAGTGTGCTGTAAGTGGGAGCATGTTGAAGTAATCTTGTGAATCTTTACAGAAAATGATTTCTAAATATGAAGAAGGGCTTAAAACATCTCAATGAAATGTGAAGAGGGGACATTGAAGGTGGGCCTGAGTTCACCCAGGTGGAGTCGCAAACCCAGAGATAGTTGAGTATGAAGATTCTCTCCTTGTTTCAAATCTGCCAGGCCATATTGTAGAATTCTCCTTTGTCATTCACACAAGAAAATACAAATAATCAACAGTGCTACCAGAGCAATTTTTAGATGACTAAGGATTTCTTCTGTTTCAGTTATATAATGGATGCCACAGCTAATATAGAATGAGCTATGGAAGTCTGGAAATCAGCAAAGTGAGAATCAGAGTACTGAAGACTGAGTATGAACCTAAAGTAGCCTGCTTATTCTTCAGAAATACTTATCAGCAGTAATTTACTAGGCAGATATTAAGAAATAAAGCTTAAAGAAAGATACATTGTACTGTACCCACTGTGTAACTACAGGACTGCAAGCACAATATAAGCTAACCAATAAAACCCCACAAAAAACAAACAAAATCTTCAAAGACACAAAGGTAATTGGTATAACAGTTTTAACTTTCTTAGTACAATAGGTCAGCTCAGCTGAAATCATATCACTGTTCTGGCAAGTTATCTTGTTTATGGTGTGTTTGGTTTTGTTCTAAAACTGAATTGTCATCGCTTTATGACAACAGTTAATATTCCTTGAAAGTGTACACAGGTTAAAGTAGAGTAAAATTTCTTCCTTGCTATTAGAGAATGGTAAAGACAGTATCAAAATACTTGAGAATACAAGACTTTACAAGACAAGGTAAAATAATAAGGATCTTGTCTGAACTAAACAGAAGTGAATAGAGAAACCATATAGCCATTTAGACCATATGTCCCTCGCTGTTTTTGTAACTACATCTGCCCAGCTCTGCAAGCCAGACTTGCATACATAGGTAGCAGCTGCAGAAGGGAAGGCCTGGGAATTCACACAGACAGGAGGCGGATGATGGGGGACTTCTGCTTGCAGGATCAAGATTGCTAATCTGGCTCATTGTGCCAAACTCCTGAAACTCTGATGGATATAGAGCATTTTCAGCATGCTTTTGGAGACTTGAATGCTCATTACCTGCTGCTACAAATCTACCATTTTACCAGGGGAAAGATCTTTTGTGATATTGAGCAGAACCAGAAATAAGATCCTTTATGACAATGTTTATATGTTTCTTACAAGACTTGTTTTCCCTTGTAAAATGCACCTCATTTTCCCTGATGAATGACATCACAGGCCTTTATAAACATCTTTATTTTACTATAGTCCAGGTGTAGTCATTCACCTGAGTCAATATATCTAGCACAATTAATTGAAATAAATCTATAAATCTTGAACAGCTGCGGCTTTTGGGGAAAAAAATGTTTTATGGACACAGATCTATTGTCACCCCCTACACAGTCACATTTTCACCTGCACACATAAACACACAGACACTCATCATATAAGACTCTGTAGTCATTCTCAATAGCATTCATTTCATTTTAAACCACCTGTCAAAATAACCATTTAATTAGGCTAAGCTGTCTGGCTTTGTGAAAAGGTTTTACTGTACTCTGTTGTCTTTTCTATAAAATTAATCATTTTTACCAACTTCTGAGGGAACAGGTTTTTGCACTTGTGAAAGTCAAATTAAAGCCACCTTTGCCAAACAGGATTAAAAAAAATCCTCATGTCTGAAACTTTGAAAGCAACACTTCATTTATTATAATCTTTTTCTAGTGCCAAAGCACAAATCACATAAAGAAATGGAACTGCAGCTGCAAGAAGCCAAGACTGTAACATGTAGCACATATCACCCTTGTAGTTGGTGGGGTAGTTGTGAGACAATGAAGCCATCAAAGGACTTGCACTTAACTCCACACAACCTACTTGTTGTCCAAGTCACTGAGAAAGGCAGAGACTTTCTTCACTTTACTGTGATCTTTCTTATACTTCACAGAATCACAGAGTGATAGTGGTGGGAAGGGATCTCTGGAGATCACTGAGTCCAACCCTCCTGCTAAAGCACATTCATCTAGATCAGGTTTCACAGGATGCATCCAGGATGGTTTTGAAAGTCTCCAGAGAAGGAGATTTCACAACCTCTCTGGGCAGCCTGTGTCAGTGCTCTGTCACCCTCATAGTAAAGAAGTTCTCCTTATGTTTTGGTGGAATTTCCTATGTTCCAGTTTGTGTCCGTTGCCCCTTGCCCTGTCACTGGGCACCACTGAAAAGAGTTTGGGTCCATACTCTTAACCCTCACCCTTTATATATTGATAAACATAAGATTCCCTCTCAGTCTTCTCTTCTTCAGGCTGAACAGACCCAGGTATAAGCCTTTCCTCATTAGAGAGATGCTCCTGTCCCCTCATCTTCTTCATAGCCCTCTGCTGGACTATTCAGAAGTTTCTTGTCTCTCTTGAATTGGAGAACCCAGAACTGTACACCATACTCCAGTTGTGGCCTCACTAGGCCAGAGTATAGGGGGAGGAGAACCTCCCTCAACCTGCAGGCCACATTCTTTTCAATGCACTCCAAGATACCATTGGCCTTCTTGGCTGCAAGAGCACACTGCTGGCTCATGGTGAACTTGTTAGCCACCAGGACTCCCACAGTAGCTCTTCTTCACAGAGCTACTTTCTAGCAGGTCAACCCCTAACCTGTGCTGGTGCAGGGGGTTATTCCTCCCTAAGTGCAGGACCTTCATTAAACTCCATTAGGTTCCGCTTGGATAAGTCTCATTCCTGTGGCAGCCAGGGTATCTTTGGGCTGGCCTTATGAATCAAAACTCCCCTGAATACCAGCTTAGCTGAGAGTTGAAAATACTCCAGTGATAGTGGTGTAATCAGAATAATCTTTTTAGTCAAGTGACAGCACTAAAAGAAAGAGGATGTCTAGGAAAAAAGGACTGGTGTTAGGCTATTGTTGCATCCTGGTAACTTCTAAGGAGCACAGGCTCCTGCCTGCAAAGGTGGGCTTATACAGATTCCCACATCATTGATTCTACCTGGATCTGCCTGATTTCCTTCAGACTTGTGAGGTTGTAATAAATAATTGGAGAAAAGCTTCCATTTATTATGGTCGTTAATACTGATGTCACTCGCTAATACTCTTATTACAGTACTATGCTGAAGGTCTATTTAGTATGCTGGCCAGGTTCTATAAACTTATTTCAAAGAGGCTCTTGCAATCTAATTAAGATATGGTCATGAAAGAGATGATTGGGTAAAGATTACCTGACAATGTATATGCAAATTTTTAAATTTTATTTTAGTTTTGTACTAACTGCTTGTTTATATATACTGACTGGTAAGATTTTGGCCAATATATTTATTTTCCTAGTGTTGTGGTTTAAGGT
>VYZX01002647.1:0-10725 GCA_013401335.1 Brachypteracias leptosomus | reverse complement strand
GATCATAACCTCCTGACCGAACATTGTGAAACAGTAAGAATTGGCTTGATTATATATATATGATTTTTAGTTGTTTTATTATTCCTTCAGAAGTGTTACAGTATGACTCCTACATACAGAAAAGCATTTACTTCCATCTCACTAGCTCTGATGAGTAGATTTGGTATAATGATGGGGCTCTGAGCAGCCTAACCTAGGTAGAGATGTCCCTGCTTGTATAGGGAGGTTGGACAAGATAACCTCTAGAGGTCCCTTCCAGCCTAAAACATTCTATGATTCCATGATTCTATAACACTGAACTATCTTAATTTATCGGTAGCATTCTTTTTCAACCTATATTGGCTACATGAGGGCTTGAGGATTAACAATAATCTTCTCCTAAGACATATAATGAAGTCTGATTCTGATACTCTGCAATTTGATTTGTTCCTGTGTGACAACTTCATTCTCATGTTTGTGAACTGTGCCTGAGGCACTTCATTCAGATCATGTAAAACAATTGAACAGTAGGCACTAATAAAACTTACACTTTTAGGATGTAAATTTCCTGGATTTCTTTTCCTATATTTTGTTATGTCTGGATGATAATGAAGTCTATAATTATAATAAGTTTCTTTCCATTGATGTTTCTGATAATTTTCTTTTTCACAATGAAGCAACTGCTGAATTTTAGAAGTTTCATGTGGGAGTCAAGAACTACAGTCACACAAGCACTGGAGCCAAAATAAGCTCTGTATTTCACCTTCCTCCTAAGTTTGTGGTGTTTCTTTTGCAACACTTTCTTCCTGCTTATTGAATTACAATAAGATGTACTTCCTATGAGCAAACTCATAGTTATTTCAAGACTTTCAGTTCTTTCTGGAGTCTTTGGACATTCTCTTGCACATCCTTTCTTTTGTGAGGCAACCTCACATGTATTTAAAATTAACAGCAACATAGTTCATAAGAGCATCCTTTTAGTGCTAAGTTTCAGTATTATTTCTACACATATTTTGCCTCAAATGATAAAGGTTTTTTACTGATTTATAATATATAATGCATAGATCCTGCTAGTTCTTGATAATGCATGCTGAAATCTATTCACAAAGTCATATGAGTTCCTCATATTTTGTGCTGTATTTTGTAACTTGGTTGACATAGGAGAAAAATTATGGTCTTGTTCTATAGAGCAGATGATACCTTGTGGAGAAAAGTCCAGATAGTTTTCCCGTAAAAAGGTTGCCATAATTTTAGAATAATACTTATGCAATTTTGGGAGAAAAAACTTAATTAGTATCCAAAGATTTTTAAAAATTATCTCATAACATAAATATGACCCAATGGTGCTCTCTTAAATCGAGCACTAGGGATTTTTTCCTCTCGTTATTGATGTTTCTTACTTAATATCAGAAAGACATTTCTCATGTGTGTTATTTATAGTTTTGAAATGTGAACACTATATTAATTTATGGTGTCGTATCTCTCTATACTGTCAAAAAGCCAATATGTTAAATGTACTAAAGTGCAGTCTAATAGCTAAGTGTAGATCATGAGCAAACTAAATGCTCATGAATGGTTCAGGCTCAACCCATTCAGTTTCATACAGGGTAACTAAATGACCTGGACTGTTGAGGACATGATGACATCCCTACACTCCATTAAATAAACAACCACTTTTAAATTTTTTTCTCTTGTCAAAATGAATAAAAAATTAAAATATTACCTGTGGGGTATCTATTAGATTTTAGATAAAAATTGTAAATATAGTCCTAGGCACATTCTGAGGGAAAACTGAGAAGAAAATCAGATTATGGGAGTAAGTCTTCCTCTCTCTTCTTCATGCCCATATACCAGCAGAGCTTGAACTTCTCCTAGCATTTACCAGGCTAGCCTAACACCATAACCACAGAAGGCAATAACATGGCTAAACTTTAGCTGCTGAATATGGTTGTAGAGAGGTATACCAGAGTCTTCAGGCTCATGTTCTTCATTTACTGCTGAGTGAAAGAATTAAAAAAAAAAAAAAGGTTACTGCAACAGAAAATTGTTCTGTAAGTAGACTTTTAAGTGTGCTATATACTTTTGGCAACTTTCAAAGAGAAGGTAACTTACTTCATCTGGCTAAAAATAATCATTATTTCTGTGCAGCAGATAGGATGCAGCACTAATATCTGGGTGGTTTTGATTCATTCTCTGTCACATTTGCCTTGCAAAAATCATCTGACCAGGCACATAGTCATACATCTTAGAAGAACAAAGGTGTCATCCATGGAAACTCTAATCCTTGACTATATTCAAAAATCATCACATTTTGTCAAAGAAGACGAAGCATCAATCTGAGTTCATAATGAAATAAGATTATTCACTGAATTTATCACATCACTGCTGGCTTACTTTCTCTAGTAGCAAAAGGAGAAAAAAAGAAGACATTTTGATCCCAGGTCATCATTAATTCTCTACTCAACCAGCATTTAAATATAGATTTAAAATATGTCCATCCTAACAGAGAGGAATGGAAATCAAGGTATTCTCTTGCACCTATTTTTGATACTGATGTGCCTATAATTCACCAGAGGACAGAAATTTAATTATGCATATAGCAAAGCATATGTCTAAATATGAGGTTTCACATCAGGTGTTTTATGGAAAAAAAAAAATTATCTAAAGCATTAGATAAAATTTTAACATGTATTTACAAATGTTTAACTCCTTTGTCATAGTAATTTTTTCAGTTGTTCTAATTCAGGCTTTAAAAAGTTAAGTTTTTGCTTTGGTACGTTTCTATGGATTTTCTGGCTTGTTTTTTTTTCCAGGGTAAACAAACAAAAATATACATATGTGTATGTGCACATATGTGCAGAAATATATATACTTTTTATATATATATTTATCATACATATGCATATATGTGTATATATATTGTATGTGTTGTAGGTTAAGTCTAGTAGGCAGCTGAACATGATCCAACTGCTCACTCATTCTCCCCTGGTGGGATGAAGCAGAGAATCAGAAGCACAAAAGTGAGAAAAGTCATGGGTTGAGATAAAGACAGTTCAATAGATAACATAAAAGCTGTGCAAGCAAAACAAACGAAAAAATTCATTCACTACTTCCCATCGGCAGACAGGTGTTCAGCCACCTTCAGGAAAGCAGGGCTCCATTACACATAACGGTTACTTGGGAACACAAACACTGCTACTCCAAATATCCCCCTCTTCCTTCTTCCCACAGCTTTACATACTAAGCATGACATCATATGATATGGGTTATCCCTTTGGCTAGTTTGGGTCAGCTGTGTTCCCTCCCAGCTTCTTGTGTACTCCCTAGTGGGGTGGGGTGGGAAGCAGAAAAGACCTTGACTCTGTGTAAGCACTATTCAGCAATAAATAAAAACCATGCCTATATTATAAACACTGTTTCCAGAACAAATCCAAAACATAGCCCTGTACAAGCTACTATGAAGAAAATTATCTTTATCCCAGCCAAAACCAGTACAGGATATATACAGATTTTTTTATTTATAAAAATCTATATGCATACGTATATTTATATACAAGCACATTCACAGTGACCAAAATAGAAATGTACAAGTTCCAGTATGAAGCCTATTTATTTAGGGATTCTTGACATTAAAAATATTCATATGTACATTTGGAACAGAATTCATCTAGACTGTGAGTAACCACATCTGCCCCTGTTCTCATGCAGCAGAGATACAGCAGAGGTACACTGTCCTGCTGTTATATTTAATGGAGAACCAATCAATAGAGCTGACAGCGTTGCAGGAGTGAATCATCTTGGCCTCACAAAGGTATTTACTTTGGTTGAGATAAATAACATCTTTTGTCCCATTTACTCTATTGATTATATATCCACCATCTACAGTCATTTAGACAACTCACACCTATACATTAGGCAACTAAAGTTAGGTAAAAGGAATCCTCTCAAGCTGCTGAGGGTTGTGGTCTTTCACTCTCTGAGTAGGACAGAGAACATAAGGACTCCAGATTCCATCCCCACTCACATGCACATTAATATAATTCATAATGTTTATCCCCACTGATAATCAGAAAATGCAGTTGATGTTCTACGTGATTATTTCTTTTATTTATTTTAATTTCATGACAGTCTTTAAAATAACAAAAATAAATGTAATTCAAGGACCCACACTAAAACCAGTGAAATGTGTAACTGAGGATAAAGTGTTTAGGAGTGTTTGCTTGTTGTTTTGTAAGTAATACATTGATCTTGCTCTCCAAAAATGGTAATAGATCACAAGTTGAAATTGAATTTACCATTTGAGAAAAAGTTAGGATCATAAAGAACAAAATGGCTTATATGAAAGAATTAACTTTTATAATTTGATGGCGATTAGAGATATGCTACATAATAAAAGCACTAAAAAATACTGATTCATTCAAGTAAATAATGAATTTAATAGACTTACCTGTACAAAGATTTCAATATTCAGAAGGAAATCTGATCAAATATTAAAAAGAGAAGTGTGTCATAGTTCAGTCCTTAGGATATTGTTTCAGACCTGAGAAGCCACATTTCCTTTTACATTCTTCAACTCTTAGTTTGTTATGGGTTTGTTTTCTTTTTTTATGCATATGAAAACAGAATAGAAAGAGAATCCTTAGAGGGTAGAGTTGCTACAATTTAATGTTGAATGGATTCTAACCTGCACTTTCCTTTCCATGACTTATAAGGAGTAGGATCCACAGGTCCCCTGAGATCCATATAACCGAGCTTTACTCACTTAACTTCACTAACTTTCTTAGGATTCACTGATCTCCTTTTCCTGGCTGAAATTCTTACTGATAGTTGCATCCAATAGAGTCCAGTGTTTTACAAATATCCATCAATAAATTTTACATCATGTTTTCAAGGTAAAAGGGAGCCTTTCATCTTCCCAAGTCTCCAGGTTTCCTGTTCTACCAGCTGGAGAGAAAAAGGAGGAGGAGGATTTGCTACTCCGGCCTTTCGGGATCAGGCCTTGCTCAACATGTCTTCAGGACAGATTCTATGTGAATGTTAGGCAAGATGTAGTGGCAGTTTTCATTTTTTAATTAGAAAGAGCTTTTTAAAGATCACATATGTGACACAGGGTGATGCACATTTTTTTCCTGGATGACAATCTTTATAAAACCAGTTGGCAGTGTAAAAAGAAATGATTATGTCTAAATTATCTGAAGATTTGTTCATTTGAGCTTATTGATATGGATGTTGTTCTGATTGTCAGAAAATTAAATAGTTAATACTCCTAATGAAAGTCGTTATAGGCTGTACATCATTGAGGATCAAGTGAATCTTTTGGTAGACTCAATTTCTCGTTGTCATTATAGGTGTAGACGGAGGTAGAATAGGGATTCCTTAATGTTCAACCTTATGAATACTTTGGAAGGTGAAGACAGGCGTGGACTAGTGAGTTAAACAGATGCATGATTAAAATAGATAATATTTCAGAGGTTTTCTTTTAAACTAATTTGTACATGGGAATAATGTTACTATTGTTTTATATCAATGAGTTTTAAAAAAAAATTCCCATTTCCTATAAGGGCTGTGGCCCAGCAAACTTTTAAACTGGTCAATAGCTAAGTTACTCAGGGCTTTCAGCTTGTGCTTGAATTGGTTATTAGCAAGTGTGATGTTTTAATTTATTGATTTCTTCACTCTGTGCAAAGCAGCCTTTATATTTATAAAGTGATTGTTATCCTGTAGTAATACATATGATATAGTGTATCACATAGTGTATGATATCCTGTAGATATATACTGCAGTGAATATCCTTTGGATATATACTTTTCCTCCAAGGTTTTGGGGAGAGATCTTTTTGCTTCCTCAAGGTTTCCACTACCACAACGTTACTGCTACAGAGCCAACTTTTCTTCCACAGGAAATATAAACAGGTAGTTCCCATTGTAATCTGCACTTTATAGAAAATAGTCTCCATTAGAAGTTACTTATAACTTTAAGCATTCTGAGCTAAAGTTTTTATGCCAGGTGATTACTAGAGGCTGAGAATCATTCATGTAACTTAGATAATCCTTCCAGTATCAGGAGACAGCCTACAAGAAGGCTAGGGAGGGACTTTTTACAAAGACATGTAGTGACAGGATATGGGGCAATGGGTTCAAACTGGAAGAGGGTGATGAGACACTGGAACAGGTTGCTCAGAGGGGAGGTGGATGTTCCATCCCTGGAGGTGTTCAAGGCCAGGTTGGATGGGGCTTTGAGCAAACCAGTCTAGTGGGAGGTGTCCCTGCCATGGCAAGGGGACTGCAGTTAGATGATCTTTGAGGTCCCTTCCAACCCAAATCATTCCATGATTCTATGATACTTTAAAACTTTACAAATACTTCTGTTTGAAAACAGGAAGTTATACATTTGTGCAATTTAAAACATATTTATAAATGTATAGGTTTATATTATGAAAATTCTTTTTTTAAAAATTTTTTTAAACTATTGTAATAGTCATACTGCTTTGTTATTGTTGATTATAACAGAGAAGATATCTTCTTTACAAAGAGACATCCAGTGTAAACATTAGTTGACTACTATGCCCTTGTATTTCTTATTTGTTCTTGAGTATCCTGTCTGCAATGATTACAAGCCTTAGCCNCTTTTTACAAAGACATGTAGTGACAGGATATGGGGCAATGGGTTCAAACTGGAAGAGGGTGATGAGACACTGGAACAGGTTGCTCAGAGGGGAGGTGGATGTTCCATCCCTGGAGGTGTTCAAGGCCAGGTTGGATGGGGCTTTGAGCAAACCAGTCTAGTGGGAGGTGTCCCTGCCATGGCAAGGGGACTGCAGTTAGATGATCTTTGAGGTCCCTTCCAACCCAAATCATTCCATGATTCTATGATACTTTAAAACTTTACAAATACTTCTGTTTGAAAACAGGAAGTTATACATTTGTGCAATTTAAAACATATTTATAAATGTATAGGTTTATATTATGAAAATTCTTTTTTTAAAAATTTTTTTAAACTATTGTAATAGTCATACTGCTTTGTTATTGTTGATTATAACAGAGAAGATATCTTCTTTACAAAGAGACATCCAGTGTAAACATTAGTTGACTACTATGCCCTTGTATTTCTTATTTGTTCTTGAGTATCCTGTCTGCAATGATTACAAGCCTTAGCCATAATATTAATATATATATATATTTTTTAATATGCTTCAACAGTTCTATTTCCAATTTATCAATACACACATCTTCTCAGAGTAAAGTTATCTGGTTATATATACAGGTATATATATTTCTGTATACACATACGGTGGGGGTGTGTGTGTATATATAGAGAGAGGAAACATTTTTTCACATCTGTACTTGTGAAAACATATAGGTTTATGAAGGTAAAAAAAAAAATTGAAAATTCACAATGTATTCTTTCTTCTGTTTATATGCTTTGAGACGATTATTATAAGAATTATAGTATAAATGCTGAAGAAGTGTAATTGACTGGTGAGATAGCTTCTTCCTTTTTCATTATGCTTAACAAACACAAATAGCACGTACATTGTATTTGCCCTATTATCTTCCCCAGGACAAGCCCTATAAAACACAATTTATATCACACAAATTGTAACTGCATACTTCATTAAATGACCATAGTACAGTTAGCACTAATTTTACTGTACTTCTTGAAAACAAGTAAGTATATATAATTTTTCAAATTATCCATAAAGGATGAGGTCTGCACTGGCATATTTCCTTTAAATGATATTATTCAATCTTTGTAAAATGACACAATGAATTGATAAAGATTTATCTCAGTTTTCTCTGTTTAGGTCTGAGCATGTCTGTCTATGACCATATAAAGTACTTCATCTCAGTACCTGAAGAAGCTAGGAGCAAAATTTACAGAAGACTGCATTGATTGCTAAGGCATTTTCCACCTTGTTTGGTCACCAAAGCAAACAGGGGTTTGACACTTATAAGTGTCTGATAGATTGGGCCTCAGTGAATTGGACTTTCAATACACCTAAGACACTTTGCAGAACTTTATCGAGGACATATATCTAAAGTCTTTTGTGTAGTAGAAGAATCTTGAAATATCTAGTAATGTATATTGAACAAACCCAACAGCTAACAAAACACTCTCAACTTTCATCTATATGAACTTTTTTTATAAATGTAAAGGTCCTATACTTTTTTCATCATGAATGGAAGTTCAAAACAGGGCAAGGCTCAAGTTCTGAGCATAAAGAATGAGAATCATCTCTCTTGGTTATTGCTGATCGCATTGTAAGGAATCTCAGACAACTGATCTGCCACATTGTGCTGGTTTTGGCTGGGGTAGTTAATTTTCTTCATAGGAGATTGTTTTGGATTTGTGCTGGAAACAGTGTTGATAACACGGGGATGTTTTAGTTGTTTCTGAGCAGCACTCTCACAGAGCCAAGGCCTTTTCTGCTTCTCATGCTGTCCCACCAGTGAGTAGGCTGAGGGTGCACAAGATGTTGGAAAGGGACACAGCTGAGACAGCTGACCCCAACTGACCAAAGGGATATCCCATACCTTATGACCTCATGCTCAGCATATAAATTTGGGGAAAGAAAAAGGAAGAGGGGGGCGTTTGGAAATACAGTGTTTTTTCTTAAGAGGTAACAGTCACACATGCTGGAGCCCTGCTTTCCTGGAAATGGCTGAACACCTGCCTGCCTATGTGAAGTAGTGAATGAATTCCTTGTTTTGCTTTACTTGCCCAAGTGGCTTTTGCTTTATCTGTGCCTCAAGGCACTTTGAGACATATGTTCTAGCATCTTAACAATAGAGGTCATCATGACAAACTATCTATTAAAGGCAAAAGGAAAACAGCACCTGCTGGTTTTGTCTGAAGAGAGTGGTGTTTGTGGCACTACAGTT
Organism: Brachypteracias leptosomus; assembly: GCA_013401335.1. NCBI lineage: Eukaryota > Metazoa > Chordata > Aves > Coraciiformes > Brachypteraciidae > Brachypteracias > Brachypteracias leptosomus. Next base: position 1,864 of record VYZX01002647.1, on the reverse strand, counting down.
TAAAGTGAAAGCTGAAAAGGGTGAAGCCAATTGACACCTTTTGTCAATTGTATGTCATGGATGCATGAACATAGAAGTTTTGTATGTCATTAACTGCTAGCAAACGCTGTTGTAGATTACTTTATTCTGTGGAGAAATGTCTCTGCGATTAAAGAATGGGAAGATGGAATTTACTATGAACAAATATATCTCAAATAATTTGTATCCGTTGAAATTCTGAGCCTGAATCTGAATCATGTTTTCTGTAATTTGCAAACATTGAGAGGTCCATGCTTTTAGTTTTTTATTTTGAATTCTTGAATTCATATTATAATGACTTAGTTTACAGCACTGCAGTTTGGATGACAAAATTTTAAAAAAGCAGACCAAAATTCATATTCACAAGTGACTTTATAGACAAGCACAGCAATTAACCTTCTCCTATCCTCTTATAGGCACTCTGTAAGCCTGCCACAAATTTTTTCTGTGTCACCAAACTGGCTAGATTTGATGAAAATTCTATGAAAATAGAAAAATACATAAAATAATCTGGATTATAAAAAAATGAAGATTTCACAGAATCACAGAATGATCAAAGTTGGAAGGGCCCTCTAAAGGTTAAGTGCTCTAAAACCTCCTGCTCAAGCATTGCCACCTAGAGACAAACCATTGCCCAGAAATGTTTCCAGATGGCTTTTGATTTTCTCCAAGAAAAGAGATTAAAAATCTCTCTCAGCAACCTGTGCTAGTGCTTAATCACCTTCACAGTAATAAAAAAGGTGTTTCCTGATGTTCAGAGGGAACCTCTTGTGTTTTAGTTTGTACTTCTTGTGTTGTCACTGGGCACCATTGAAAAGAGCCTGGCTTTGTCCTCTTTGCACCCTCCCTTCATGTGTTTATACATATTGATGAGATCCCTCCACCTGAGCCTGTTCTCCCAGCTCTTAGCCTTTCCTTATTGGAGAGTTGCTCCAGTCCCCTAGTTATCCTTGTCGGCTTTTGATGTACTTTCTGCAGTATGTCCATGTCTCTCTTGTACTGTGGATCCCACAACACTCCAAGTGCAGCCTCACCAGTGGTGAATAAAGGGGAAGGATCACCTGCTTTGAACTGCTGGCAATAGTTTGTCTAATGAAGCTCAGGATATTGTTTGATCCTTTTGTCTCAAGGGCGCATTGCTGGCTGTTCAACTTGGTATCCACCAGGACCCTTGTGTTCTTTCCTGCCAAGCTGCTTTCCAGCTAGGTGACCCCCTATGTATATTAGCATATAGGGTTGTTCTTCTCCAGGTATAGAACTTGACATTTCTCCTTGATGAACATAATGTTTCTGTTGGTCCATTCCTACAGCATATTGAAATCCCTTTGGATAGCAGCATAATCCTCTGGCTTGAGGATGGCAGCATGATCCTCCTTCAGTCTGGTGTCATCTGCAAAATTCCTGAGGGAGTTTGAAAAATCTTAGATGTTCAGTAAGTTTTGGCAAATTTTGTACACCAATACATTTTTAAATACTACTCTTGTTTTCCCCAGAAAATAATCTTTCTTATTCTTTTTATCTGTAAGACGATTTTCTACAGTATGATTCTGTATGATGTTCCCTGCACAATCTTAAACCACAAGACTTCAAAGCATAAAATAATTAAATAAATTAAATATGTAATTTATGTAGTTATCATACTTCCTGAACAGTCATCACTTCAAGACTGCTTATTTTAGCTTCAAGGTTACCTAGATTTTATACAAATTCTCATACCTTCTACTACTGTAATATCACTGTTGGAAATTATTCACCTTGCAAAAACAGAATCAAGAAAGTTAAGTTATAGGAAGAGGGTTTTTATCTCCTACATACTTCCTGAAGTATCTGTGTCTCCGTTTAGGGC
>VYZX01002645.1:0-66886 GCA_013401335.1 Brachypteracias leptosomus | reverse complement strand
CCCATCTATATGTGCACTGACAAGCTTATGTTAAAAACTTTAAGAATACTCTCCCCTTAGATTTTTCAAAGCTTTTTTTTTGATTACAAAATTTCAAAGGCATTAAGCATTTTTTTTAGAGAATATAAAGTACGCCAGTATACATACATTTTCAGTATAATTCAGACCACTAAGCGCATTACAGTCCCATACAGGCCTATACAGCCATTTTTTTCTTAAAAAACATGCATAGGCAGATTTTTACAGAATATAGATGCTTTTCACTGCACTTAATATGGTGTCTTGTTCACTATACTTAAAAATGCATCACTCATAAATATTTAAATTCAGCAAGCCACAACCAAGACTTGATTTACCAAAAAAACCCAGAAAAACCCCCAAACCAAACCCCCCTAAATATAGACAGCAAAAAGAAGATAAATGTTATCATTATTCCAGTTTTTTTTTTAAAACAAAGAAAAGGATAATTGCTGCCAAATTAGTAAGATAAGTGTTATATTTAAAGAAGGGCATTGAAGCACACTAAAGAAACCTGAGGTAAGCATAATCTGTACAAAATTAAACGGTCTCTCTCTCACTCTCTCTTTCTCTCTCTTTTTTTGGCATTTTAAACAAATTTCCAACATTCTTTTTTTTTTTTCTTTTTTTCCCCCTCTATATTTTTAAAGACTGCCTAATTTATTTCATAGCCATTGTCTGACAAGAGTAGCAAAACATTATCAATAAATAGTCCTTATTTAGTTTGTACATTTTGTTAAAAATGTTTTGATGTTGTCCATGTTTAGTGCTGCAACTGTAAACGTACAATAGTTAGTAAGAAATTAAACAAAGTTTTCATGTCCAGTAACATAATAAAAAGCCTTTCAGTAACATACCTAGACATTCCCAATGCAGTAGGAAAACATGTTCATTCCCCTAACTTTGCAATATATACCAGCATGAGCTTTCATTTTTCTACAAGCATTTTAAAGGCATATCCAAAGGAGGTGTCTCTCCCCAACCCCCCCCTCCCACCAAATTAAAGTTGACGATCTCTTCGTAGATGATTTTTGTAAACTGAATCCAACACCAGGCCCCCAGAGCAAGTAAGCTATTATGAGAGGCAAGAACATCCCACTGCTTATGTGCAGCAACCCCATTGCACCCTGCAGCTCAACCCCCCTCCCAGACAGTGGTCACTGAATATTGCTGCTGTTACTGCCGTTGCTGTCCGTGCCATTAGTCTCTGTGGAGATTGCCTTGTTGATGGAGTTAAGGTTGGCATCGGATGGCACGTCTCTGCGCGGAGGCATTCGCTCATTAATTCGATCTAAGCCTTTGGCCTCTTCGAAGCTAGTGATCTTATGCTGGGGTGAAAATCCTTTGATAGCTAAATAAAGGATTATTAAAAAGTAAAATTAGCAAGGTAAAACTCTCGGCAGCTTTTCCCCCAACTTAGCAATGAGTGCGAAAGTCCTTCTTTGTGAAGGTGGCAATGAGAAGATCTGATAACATGACTGACTCCTTACCGTACTCAGAAAGAGCTGGGGGTTAACCACCACCATGTCTTGTAACACAACTATTATTTTTTTCACAAGATCAACATCCGATATTTTGTTGTGCACTGGGGTTCATCTTAAAACGCTAAGAAGCTGTCATGAAACTACAGTTTGGAATTAGGAACCATGCTTAGGGCACAGCCATGAGCCAGTGAGTTAGCATTTGTTGTTATCATTTGCAGCCTTAAAGACATCATGGCTCACAGTGACATCCTTAATCAGGAAAAACTCCCATTTGACTTTCAAAGACCAGGGTCAAAAGCACTGGCCACTTACAGATGATGATGACATGGTGAGGTCAGTTCGCAGGATACACATTAAAGCTATGGGAGATCTGGGGCAACCTTGCAGCATTGTCTTATGTTCCAAATGCAGGGAAGCTGCTTGTTGATTGCTCAGGGCAGCTGAGGTCCCCAACATGTCCCTGGATTTCTAGAAAGCAGCTTGAGTGAAACATATTGCACAGTAATGCTGTGCAACATAGACAAGGGATATTGTCATTTTGGCACATTCATACAAATTAACTTTGGAAACGCACTGACAAAGGACTGAAGTTCCGAGTAAACCTAAGGACTTTTGATCTGCCCTTCAGCACCAACATAGATGAGACCACACCAACCTCAGAAGGCCGCCATAGGCTGGGGAATGTATTTGTAGAGTGAGACTTTTATTTTATTTTACTTTTTCTCTAATTGAAGAGTTGAAGATCTTTAGCTTTAAAGCAAAAGAGAAAAAAGCACTGTAGGCAAACAGCAGGTGACAGCTCTGTAGATAAATTGTCATAGCCTTTTGTGTGTTTTTTCTCTTATCTGCACCAAATCAATGCACTGCACTTCCAGAACTGGCACTTTTGCTATACCTCTATCTTAACATGCTGTAGAGCAGAAATGGTGTGTTAGTACCAGGAAACTGCAAACTCCCTGGGGATAAAATGGTAGGGGAGTTTCAAAGATCAAATTCAGTATTTCTTCCCTCCCTTTATCTTCTCTTTACCCTGAAGTATTCCTGCTCTCCTTCCAATATGCAGTCCTGATTCTGGACAAGCTGGTAACTTCTGTTAAAAAAAAAGTGAACAAACCCAACCCCCCTGAACATCCCTGGTACCAATCTACCACTCCTTGCATTTTGGAGGGAGCAAGAAAAGCATTTTCATGCTGATAATTTTGCCAACCGTTCCTGAGAAAATGGATAGATCTTGTTTGCCTCAGGATTTAGTTCCTTAGCCAGTTTCACAAACATTATACTGGAACTTTGTGAAGTGCATGGGTTTTAACATGTATTATACTTCAACTCAGAAAAACAACAACGTAATGGTGATTAGTCAAGAGAGCAGAGATGGAGCAGTGAAAACAGAACAGGCCCTACAGTGAGGTTTTTCATGGGTTGTTTGGCTTCGTTGTTTGTTTTTTTTTTCACTACCACAAAAATGAAGATGTCTAACAAGCACCCAGGCCAATCCCTTAAAGCAATAGTTTAATGGATGGCCGTGTTGAAGCTGAAACACTTGCTGCATCCCGGAGCTTGCCAGTTGCACAGCCCGATTGGTGTTATCAGGCCCTGAATCAAACTGCAGAGGGACAATTGGTAAGGGGCAAAATGTTTTCTCCATTGTTAGCTTTGCCTGTGTAGACTAGTCATATATGACTACAGATACCATATCTAACTAGCAAGGATGGCAAATCAAGCCTTAACTTGAAGGGTGCCTGTTGCTGGAATGGGGGCATGTTCAATCGATTGTATTTCAAGCAGACAGGTTATCATCTGCAGTACTGAGGAAGGTGCTCTGCTGTAGTTGCTGGTCAGACAACAAGTATTAGCAATTTACATTGAGAGTATACTAAAACACAACACATAGTCACAGAAAATCACAGAAAACAGCCAAACTGTCAACGAGAATGCACACTGCAGATTAGAGATTGCCGATAGGAATAGATAATTCCAACATAAATAGCAGCTTACTCACTGCTATTTAAAAAGCAGTTGTATTTTCTCTTACTTGTTTGTTCTCTAATTTTATTCACTGCTTTACAAAAATAAAGAACAAATTCAATTGGCCAAAAGGGCACATCTTACCAACGGACATCAGATATCAATTAACTGAAAAAAAAAATATCCACAGAAAATTTAGAGAGGGGCAAGAACAAAATACAACTGAAGAACTTTTGTTTTAAAGGGGAATTCTGAAAATTCTTCTTCCAAAACTTTATAATGCTGAATGAATATTGTGCATCTACATTGTAATATGCGATTACTTCATTTTTAACTGTAGTGTTAAAAATTGCACAAGGGTTAAATTAGAGGTGTGTCAATAAAGCACCATAGTTTTCAATACTAAACATTCAGAAATCTTCTGAGGCAACCAGTCACTTTATATGTGTAGCTAAAATGGTGCTGGTGTTAATGGTTGCTCTAATGTAAATATCCAGTGTGTAAACTGCCACTACCAGAGGAAGCCAACATCTTGCAGACAAATGTCTCATGTTGCTTTACTTTTAAAGAGAAACAGAAACATGCTGAGCTGTAACAAAAGACCAATAAAAAATTTTTTGCTAGTGACCTAAAAGAAAGGAAACAAACTGAAGCAAAAGAGAAAAATAAAATAAAATAAAAAAAAAACAAAAAGAGAGAATGTTTACAAAAATCTGTGTGTTTTCCTTGACCAGAGATCTCTGGGGATGGTTTGAGGTGGAGACAAGACCCAGCCTCCAGAGCACAGCTTTTGAGCTATGTGTCACAGAGCATTTACGACCTGCTGCCGAGTTATGTACCCTGAAATCCAAGTACCCTGATCTCCTCCTGTGACATTACTCAGTGCTTAGTTCAACATACAGCAATTCCAACATGATTGTAACTTTCAGAAAGAAAAAAACCACAACAGCAGTAATGGAAAAAAACAAAAAACACACAAAAAAACCATTTTCCCCTTTAAAGCAATTACATTTTGGTTAATACCGAGCCACAATTGTTAGCCCAACACCCACACAATCTGTACAAGCTACAGCAAAATGAATACACCCAGCAGAGCCCTTATCTGTTGTGGCACCAACAGAAAGGGGACTGGCCAATTTACCTTCATCAGCCTCAATAGCCTCAACAGTAGCTGAAGAGAAGAAAGGGGTAGCAAAACGAATGAGAAAAATGAGCAGAGGATTTTAACTCTAAGAACAAGTCAGTGAATAGCAAAGGAGCTACAACACTAATGTTACTGTAAGTGCTGGATTTTGGCAAAACAGACACACTGAAATGCTTACACAAAAACAATAATTTGCAGATTGAATTAAGCTATAGTTTGTTTTGAAGCAGAAGTTTCACAAACTAAAAGTTTTTAAAGACACATTTGAGTAGTTTTCTTTTGACTCAAAAGAACTACAAAATGAAAAGGTCTTCCATATTGCACATCTGACCTGAAAAGGTCATTATATAATTCTCCCAGCTTTGAATAACAGCAGTTTGATTTGCCTTGTCAAAAGAGAACGAAAACTGGCATAAAGCCATTGCACAAAATTTGTACCACTTATGATGTCAGCCTTAAAAGTATTAGCTGCCAGTACAAGGCAAAAGAGCCACATATACAACTTCTCAGAATGGTGTGGGTTATTTTTTTTTCTCTCCTGACTAAAAGAAACCTTTCTAAACCATTGGACAGAGTTTGCTCAGAGAACTTTGCCTTGGCTTGCAAATCTCACACAGTCTGCTTCATCTGTAAGCAATCCTTTTTGTCAACTCAGTCTCTGAAAACAGCATTCTTCTAATACTTTATTAAAATAAATGGTCATAGATACAAGACTGAAAGCTGTTGGACCCCCAAAATGGCAAAGCATGGTCAGAAAGAAAAGCTTGTAATCAGGAGGTTGATGAGCTGTTACGAATACCATGTTATCACTGTTTCATTTGAATTCTACCCATCGGCTTGGGCATGAATTTGGTTCTACAGGCAGAGATTTAGAAGTTGATGGAAAACAGCAAATGCAATCCAAAGGTACAGCTCAAAGATTTCACAAGAGATTTTCTGATTTTCAAAAACAAGAAGCAGCCATGTTTTTAAGAATTCCTCTCTTCTTTTTTGTCTTATTTTCCCCTACTTAAAAGCTTTTTTCATCTTCCATAAAACTCAAAATTTTTTTGGTAGTTATGATGTTAAATATGAATTGAGATCAATACTAAAGTATATATATTATTATCTTGCTGCATGGGGAAATGAGAGGAACTAACCCGCATGCACCAAGATAAGCCTATGCCTCTCAAGCTACAGAGCAAGAGAGAAGACAAAAATCAAGGAACAGAACCAATGCAAACTTAAAAGAAAAGGAAACATGACAAGTGGGTTGAGAAGTTAAAATGAATAACCAGATCCAAACCAGCACTGACACATTAGAAAAAAAATGACGACTAAAATGTATACTTCCACAACAGAACATACTACTCATATTTTCTGTTAATACATATGGTAATATGAATGTGTGCTTAACAGAAACTATGTAAACTTCAGATTATTTGGTGAATGAGGTACTATGTGTTAACTAATGCAGAAGCTTTTATATAGTAATGTTTTACTAAGCCAGAATACTGCAGTATGAGGAGATCTTTCCTTCAGTCATTGTAACAAGAACTTTAGGCAATTTTCTCAAATTCATTTTGATCCCTAATATTTTGCCAGGGCAACAATAGCAGTTTCCTTGGACCAAATTTTCTGACAAATGTAAAGCAACTACACAGAGAAAAGCCTAGGTAAAGTCTGCAACTTCATTAAGAAAGGCATCCTGTGGAATCATATTGCAGCATTTTCAAAGCAGAACGTTACTATGTCCGTAACACATAAGTCATCAAAAAGAAAAAAGGAAAGGGAAAAAAGGGGAAAAGAAGGTTTACCACCATATACCTGAATCTTCTAGGTAAAAGAGACAGTAAAACGAAAAATACACAGAAAGAATGCTCCATGAAGGAAACGGGAAAACAAGAGGCTGAGACTGTATTAAGGTTATAAAGCATTTCTATTTCTCATATCCACTGCCAACAGAACCTCAGTAAGTTAGAGACATTCTTGTGTGCCTGCAATATAATCTACAGCAACACACACATAAAAAAAGGAGAGCTTACAGTAGTAAATTAAATACTTTGCAGCTCCTTATTCAAAAAGGAATATTTTATCAAAGGCAGCCCTACTATTGACTTACAGATTTCCTGTAACAAGAAGCACTTGGTATAAAATTGAACTGACAATCTGTATTGCGTTTGTGTACATGGCTAACACAGTGTTTGTAAGAGTCTCCCTTCACTTGGGCTTAAATCAGAGAGAAATTGTTCTCATGCTGTCACCAAGAATTGCTAGGAGAGAAAATCTAATTCTAGAGCTATTTTCCATTGGTGATTCTCTATGAGGAAGAACAAATCAGATAAAATAAGAGTGAGTGTCATTATCTAAGATGAACCTTCAGTACTCTGTGTATCAAAGGCTGCTCTTAAAAGAAAAAAAGAAAAGATGCTGTAAACTGTGGAAAGAGTGCACTTCACATGCAATGCTGATCTACAGTTGATTTTCAGGGACACTTTTTCCCTCCACTTTCTGAAAATCAGTGGTACATAATAAGTCTTGAGAAGTGGCCTTATATGATCTGCTCACAAATGCTCCAGTACAACAAACTGCCCGTTTTATTCTGTCCCTTATTTTTTTCTGAGAAGACTGTGGTGACTTTTCCTGGAATCCGTAGTTGAAAAACAATTGGATTTTTTACACATAATGACACACACAGGCAAACATGCTCACCGCTTTGCAGTGTTTGTTTTCCTCCAGAGAGCACACCACTGGGCAGCATTCCTGTTGGAGTCAAACCTTTCAGTGTCAGCACACTTTCACTCTCTTCTCTGCAGAAGGAAAAAAGAAAAAACCAAAGTAAATATTTGTTGTTTGTTGGGGTTTTTTTTAACAATGGAACACATTTTAGACACCTTAAGCTACACCTGCCCTGCAGTGATTTGGTTGGTTATCTCCAATCTCCTTACCAGGACAGACTGAATTCCATGATAACCCCAGCACCAGTGCAGTTCCCCTCCCTGCCATGTAAGTGGTTCTACAACACTCAGACTCCTACTATAGTTAACAGTACAGCCTGCATCTATGAAACAATGTATGGCATACATTTGTATAGTTATATACACAAAACCACAAGCTTGATAGAAAGAGGACCACAGCAGTAGTTATTGCCAACAATATATTTAAGAGTCTTACATTGTGTGGTCCAAAAGTCAACTTAAATTGTTGTTTTGCTTTTGCCTACACTAGCAGCCAGGTGCATTATTTATTAATGATCATCAGCCACTTCGAAAAAAAAAAAAGAAGCTAAAAGCTCATTAAAATTAATAAGCACTTCCATCCTTATTAGCACTGTTCTTAATAGCTTTGTATGCTAAAAATAATACTGGATTGAAGAAAAATGTTTTAGGAAGCCTAAATATTTTTTGCCAGTCTTCAAATACACATAGTTTTTAATATACAGCAAGAGGAATACAACAGCTCTATCCAGACAAACCATTAAATACAGCTTTCTTCAAGCACTGTAATGCTGTCTGTGATTACATACTTTCTCAGCAGCAAAACTGACCCCAATTCTTTAACAGAAACCTATTTTGAAGTGTTTTACTTTGAAATGTATAATGACATTAAGCTGGGAGAAGCAAACACAAAGACACAATTGAGTTCCCCAGTTGCTTGAGGATAATGTGGTTTTGTCTATCAAAACTGTCTCTCAGCAATTCTACTACTTATAATTTTCTTTAAACCTATGTACTCTGAATTACATATTTCAAACAACTCTTGTTTACCTACTACATATACTCTTCAAGTTCTATTTTTAGTTTGAAAATGATTCTCCTTGTACTCTTTTCTTTGTGTAATAGTTATATCAAATTGTGACCATTTTCCCTGCAAGTTTCCTAAGCAATTAGAACTAATGCAACAGCCAAATATTTCCAGAATTAACAGTATTTTCATTATGAATAGTTACACACCAAAGTTTTTGCTTTCTCTTGATTATTTGCCTCTGCAAGGGAATGCATAATCTGCATTTTCTATTCAGTCCATTTAATCTCCTCTTTTTTTTTTAATTAAACCACAATTACACTTTTAGCTTTACTTTCACAGGATTGACTTTTTAGTATCTTTAAACTGCATCTTCCCAAGAAACCTCTGTATCACAAATTTTGATATTTTTAGCCTTCAGTGTTCCTTATTTTCTGTTTGATGTCCTTTAATTCAGTTAAAAAAAAGGAAAATAAACTCATTAAATAATTTATTTGTCTCCCTTCTATCTAAATAAATCCAAAGTCAGACTTGAGAAACAAAGTTGCAGAGAAGCAATGACAGGGAATCCTGAGGTCTTCCACTGATCTTAAGCCAATCTTTCCATGATGGCTATTCTCAGCAAAGTTATTTGTAATCTTTGAAATGCAATAAAATACTATTTTGATACCTAATTTTGAGACTGAAGTGCCTGAAATTATCTCAGTTTTACATTCAGGTTACATCCTTGAGGAACGTGGCCACTCTGGGTCACAGGAGAGACTTTCAACTGAGTCCTTTGAGGTGGTCATATCAGGTGTTGATCATTCAGAAATGCCTTCCAAGAATTAGTGAAATAAATTTCACAAATCAACAATAATTCAAACAGGAACTTCATAGTTTTCCGAAACAGGTTGGTTTAGACGATGGTGTCATTGATGTCTTTGCAGGGTTATACACAGTTAACAGACACTTCTGTGTTAAATGTGGATTGTGCTCGCAAGACAGAAAAAACAACCCAGGCTATTCTACAGGAACAGTATTTGTAATATCAACCTTGTGTAATCTTTCCTGTCTAGAAGCCTGGCACCTAGCCGAGGAGAATCAACCTTTCCAGCAAAAGAGAAGAAGTATTCCCAGGGGGGCAACTGTGTCTGGAATGAAACATGACTTATCCCTCTGGAAGACTGGTCAGCAAAGCTGCCCATTGGAGGTACCTGTTTATTTGCTGAATATGCCTCTGATTACAGACAGCAAATGCACTGCACGTGCTGGTTAAAGCTATGGGAGAACAAATATACTTTTGATTTTCAGTCCTTCCCGCAAAGTCCATCGATAACCAAGAACAGTAAAAGGTCTAGCCTTCTCCTCAACCAAATACAGGCTGCTCTGATCTTCTGGAGATGTTGAGATGCATGTGACAGCAGTGAAAAAATTGTCTCATGACAACTCTGAGATTAACTTGACCACTTTCAGGGATAGACCAAGATTGATTTCCATCAGTGCCTCAAAATGTTGATTTTTGTGAAATAATTTTAGAGGACTCAAAGTTTTGAACAGTGCTAAAACCCTAAGATATTAGGCTTATGAGTATAATTTTAGACAGGGCACATGGAAGAATTATTCTATACTCTTCTTCCATTCCTGAAACCATTGAAAAGCTTCTGCCCCATCATCTCCTTCCCATCACATACAGGTGATGTCAATCATCTGCAAGTTATCAAAACTCAAATATATTAGCTGACTATCCAATTTCAGGCCCTTCTGCATATTAAAGTTCACATTTCTGTTGAATTAATTCTATATTTCAATATGTGCTCCACAACAAATCACAGCAGATTCAGAAGCTGTAGTTCAAGGTTATCACATTTCCCAAACTTTGTTTGCTCAACTATCATCAGAGAAAAATAATCATGTTGTTTTATGAAGGTGGTGGCAATGTTAACTCCAGGCTCTCCGCCAGATTTGGTACAGAGGAGCAGGTGGAAACATTTGATTGCTCCCCTGTCTTGTTTAAGGAAAAGGCATGATGCCAACTTTTCTTTTTTTTTTCCATGGGTACCACTTTGAAGTACCTTGAGCATCACTAGTAATTCACATAAACCACTGGGAACCCCAGGTACAAAGTCTTCCATCTCTGTATGCTATCTAAAGCTACACTGCTGCAATCTGCAATGTGGGGGTGAGCTGCTGTGCCCATGCGAAGCCCCACTGCCAGCCTGCCCACTGCTTGCATGCTGCAGAAGAGTCTCAAATCATGCAAGTTTGAGAGTTTCAGCTGAAATTAAGAGTGTACTCTTCAAGCAACTGTATTTATTTCCCCTTTTTATATCAATCATACAATCATAGCAATACGTTTTTTAAAAATCCCTTGATTGTGCACTAACCATAAGAGTCAAAAACTAAATACAGCAGAGCAGCATACAATTTCCTGAGGAAAAAAAAATTCTCTGCTAAAGGGAGGTAGAACTGTATTTTCTATATTTAGACTTGAGCACAGCACAGTACAGCATGTTTTCTCTTCTGCTCAAAGACATCAAATGGAGAGTTCTAAACACTGGGTAGCAATTAGTTCCTCATGTTCACGTGTTTGGAGGAGTGTAGCCCAAGGTAACGAGTTGCTGTTATCTGCAGAATGATTTCCTGGATTTTTAGTTAAATGACCCTAATGCTTTCATCTTTAGTCATCTTTACTCACAGCTTTAGCAACAACTGTGGGTGACAAAGTGGGATAGTTGGCTTCCTTTTTAATGAGACACGATGTGGAATGTACCCTTCCTGCACATTTAACTCTTGATTCACAGTGGCTAAGGGTTAATTAGTACACCTGGTGAGCAAAAGTCATTAAAGAAAAGGGTAATTGCCATTTTCTTTGCTGATGTCTTTTGTTTGCCTGTTTTATGTTCAGCAGAAGCCCTGAGGAAGAAGATTATTTAGAGCCATAATGAATAGCAGTATTGTATAAATAAAACAATCTTTAAAAGGTTCCAGGAACACTCAGTTGGGTGGTATACTAAAATATCAAATTTGCTGTTTGATTAACAGTAGAGTGCTCCAAGTAATCATTCAAAGATGTCCTTTAACATGAAGAAAAACCTGAAAGCACAAAACCTTACCTTAACACTGAGAAAACTCTAGCCATCTTTCCTATTGCTCTTATCTTGTTCCTTATAACCTCCTTTCGAGCAGCAGCTGTTGCTCCTATGAAAAACACAATAAAAACAGTTATAGGGATGTGTAAACAATACATCACTGTTCCGAACTCTAAATACAAGAAAGTTATTAATGCCATGGTTTTCCAAACTAAGCCACATCTGTAGTCAATACAGAAAATAACTATTTTTTTTTGTTATTTACAGCTCAAGACTGATCACTTTTGAGCAGTCTAGTTATTAGTACCTTTAGAGAGGTGAACCTTTTCCTGCTACACATTAAAGCTGCATGCTTTTTCATCAATGTGAGCTGATTTTCCATTTCAAAAACATTTTCAAAGACCATAGTCTTTTGAAAACAAGTTTCTCAGTACATAGTCAAAATAACAAAAAGATATTCAACATGAACAGTGCCAAAACAATTTTTAAAAGAGTTAAAAGTTAAACAACAAAGGAATCAAAATCTGTTTCATAATCTTACTATTTTAAGTGAAAACCAATCATGTTTCACTTCATTTTCCAAAAAAAAAGTGACTGAGTTAAGCTTAAGGCCAAGAGGGCCCAGTTAGGATTTCCTATCCCTAGTTAAAAAGTATTCAAATGCTTACAAAACCTAAAGGCAGAGTCCTGAAAACCAGCATTAAATGGTGGGGATTGCGTTGGCTGGCAAGGTTTAAGAGAGTTCCATAGAGCAACTTCCTTCTCATCATGGCTATGGCCTGCTCAGAATTACAAGTACTTTGAAATTTGTGAACTCACACAATAATCTGCCTTTAAAAGAGTGTATGCCGGAACTTAGCTACAGTTCAGATAAGTTTGCACACGCACTTGTTACTTAGATATCATCGAAATCTAGCATATTATCTGTGCATCCAAGAGAGAACCACCTGAATGGGAAATGCAAGTAGTATTATCATTAGACCTCCCACATCCCCAAGAACATGCCACTCTACCCTAAGTAAACCAGTTTCATTTAACTCTCACAATTATAGCCACATACATCACAAAGATTTCTCCCAAAGGTTTCTGAATGAGAGGTAACCTTGGCTTACATGGATGCTGCCTTACAACTTCTGCCTTGGAGGTTCAGGAGTACGACCTGAGAACCACTATACATCATGATAACGCCTCCTTCTTTGCTCCTCCAGATTTCAAGGACAAAAATGAAAAAATCTATTTTCAATTCCTAGCAAATTGACCTGTTTCATAAAGTGGAGTTCATCATGGAAGCAGAAAGGGCCAAAAATGAGGGAGGCGGTAACAGCAGCAGAGGGGACAGCCCCAGGGAGCTGAGGTAGCAGCAGAGACAACTGCCTCCAGGTGCTGGGCAGGGGAGCAAGGCGCTGACAATCATGGATGATGGATGGAAGATATTAAAAGCCTCAGAAGACACTGTCACGGGGCCTTGCCATGCAGACTTCATTTTGCTGCATTATGAGCACAAAGTGAATTCATAATGAAACATGGGCTCCACTGAACTCAATGGCAAAAGTCCCATCTGCTTCAGCGTCACTAGCATTTCACACGCTGCTCCTCCTCCTCTGTGCGGTCCCAGTCACCCTGGGCAGTGCTGGAGAGGTCCAACACTGCCACACAGAAGATTTTCTGGGTGGCTTCTGGAAGCTGACTGAGCAATAACTCTCACAGTTTCAGTTTTCTCCAGATATCTCTGCAGATGGCAGCCCTATGGCTCTTCTATGAGGCGCTGTCACCTTTCCTACCGCAGATTTCTCAATTACAATTAAGCTTGTAACAGTTTGAGACTATCGCTGGAAACACAAGCATTACTTTATAATATTTACTAGATGTCTAGGTGGCCTGGTTGATACCTTGGCATTTCAGATGAGATGAAAAGGAGGTACATTTTTTTTCCTGTGCTTGAAATTCAAAACAAATAGCTATCCTTTGCAAAAAAACTTTCAAAACTCAACTCACAAATCCTAGACCTGCTCACAAGAAAGCTAAATAACCGTAGGAACAAATATTTGCAGACAGCTACATAAAAACTGAGGATGTATCTCACTGCAACTTTTAACATTGAGGTCAAGACTATATTTAATCCCAAACAGTGCAAGGGGCGAGTTTGATAAAGTGGGAGCTCGACAGCCGCGCACAGGGAATCCTGCAGAGCTGTTTGTGCGGTCATGTGTCCCTGAAGAGCCCGTGTACAAATGGGTCCACATAAGCCACCTCGTACGTGCCCACAGCTATCACAATCTAAGTGCCCAAATGTTGGTAACTGCATGCTTACGTACTGGGATACATTTGTACATCTGCTGAGGAGCATAAACTAGATGTCTTACAATCATGTGTGCTACTTTTGCATGCATCCATCTTGTAAGGCAGGTGTGCATGCGTTATTTCTGGACATTTCTAATTGTCCTACTAGACTGTCTTGAAATTATAAGCCTATATCCTGAAGTTCAAACTGAAGGAAACTATGCTTTGAATGATGGCTTTCAAATCTCCCACATATAAAGATAAAAATATAAAGAAAAGATATAAAAAATATAAAGAAAAGATATAAAAAATGTGAAGATATAAAAACTTAGGCATAAATGTCTAATTCTAGACAATAATGAGGGGGAGAAACAGCTGCAATTCAGCTGTAACTGAATTAAATATAATGTATTTCTAATGGCTTAATGAAAAATTTAAATTATACAGCAATGATTCAGCTGGGTTCTTCATGAAATAGAAGGGGTACATTCCCACCTCATTTACTACGGTCTCACTGAATTGTACTCTCAAGACACATAAGACATGGTTTTCAGCCTTTTTTACCCTGAAAGCACTTAAATACAATTAGTCTTTTTTTTCCCCCAAAGTGCCACTATCCCTACATGTTTATTACAAACCCACACTGTTCTAGTAGATCTTATAAGCATAGTCAACTTTTTTCAGTCACTGTTTAAATTCCAGAAGAGTTGAGAACTGAACACTGGAAATAGAATTTAGGACTGAAGTGAAATACAATGGCCTATGTTTAAATATAAAATAAGAATGGAAAAAAACCCAAACAACTTACTCATAAAACACAACAGGCTCAAAGGTAGTATAATTTTTGTCATCAATACACATAAAAGGTTACTACTAAATACATGTAAAAGATTTTGGTCTGCACTGAATTTCCTAATTTGTAACAGATCTATGAAAATAACTTAAAATATTCTATGTTTACTAATTATTAGTTATTATTTTATCAATTTTTTAGAAAAACATGATTTGCTAAAATCTGATATTCACAATGTTTTATTTATTTCCCTGTTAGTTTTGACTGAATAGCACTAACCTGATATAGTATTTGATTGCCTAATTATTTATACATAAATCCTAGACTCACATTTCAAGTGTGAACACACTAGTATTTAAGAATTCACCATTATTGTAAATCCTTATGAATTACTTCAGCTACACTTAAATGTGAAAGTAAATGAGTCATAACCCGAGAACTGACCATGGGTGAAAAGGTTAATTTTATCCTATGAAAACATTGCTTGATATACTTTTAAGTTTTTACTTTTCTTTAAATATCTGAACAAACCCTATTTGTATGAAGGGACTTAAAACAAATAAACAATGAACACAGTCAAGTTTAAAACTAGAGTGGAAAAATTACATGAGATGTAGAATTACTTCCATAATTAAAAAAGTTCTATTGGATTTCAGATTTGTAGCATCCAAACACAGATCTTGCAAGCTGGATATGTAGGACTTAAAAGAAATGCAATTTAGACCTTCAGATTAAGAAGGAGAGCAATGAAAACAAAGATGATAAACTCGGAAAATATTTTGACGTGTTCTATCTGTTCAATTCTACAATACTGAGTAAAAAAGCCAAATCCAAATCTCTCACTGGTATCCCAACATATTATATATTATCTAATTACTCATTAGGAATATTAATGAAACTTAAGCCTTCCAACTTATTGAATACCTTTCTTCTGTGCACAAATGGCATCTTCTTATGAATTCCAAAAGGGGGGAAAGAAAAAGATCAGTGATGTTTGTAGAATGAAAAGGAAAATTAAAAAAAAAATACAGAACATTTGACAACATCAATGGAAAGGCAATGTATAAGTGAAGTCTGAAAAACAGAAAAGGAAAAAATTAGGCAGGGAACATCCAAAAGGAAAGAAACAGATTGAGAATGATGGGGAAAAAAAGAAAAAAAAACAAACCATCTTTTCAGCTTAAAGCCTGGTTAGCAGGTTTTGCAGGAAACCAACATGCAGGCAGATCAGCAGCAAAGCTTAGCCTTAGTGTCACCACCCCTGAATGCATACTTTCTCCTATGGTATTGCAGCTGCTTTGATAAAGCTTAATCAGTTATCAGAAACAGCCCCACCCCCAGTTTATGTGGGGTGTGCCTGCCTGATGACACCTCTTTTCTTACAGGAACCAAGCCAGTTCTTCGGTTTATTTACATCTGATATCTGAAAGAATAACTCACTATCATAGACATGTCTGCTGCTTCTACCAAAATCTGTGCTATCTACTGCATAAATGTATTTGTTCAAGTAGTCCAGTAGATTACCGTTATCAAATCCAAACACCACCATGGTACAAGGTATTGCATTTTAAAGTCAGCTATGAAAGCAAGACAAGCGCAGCACTTGATACTCAGGCACAATCACACCATGACACGTGTTTTTGGGGTACTGGTTATCTAGTGCATGCTCACAGGTTCACCCAGATGCAGAGCACACCAATGTGCCATAGTATGGCTCACATGAAAAATGCGTTGGGCATGGAAACAATTATACCTTCCCGAATACATGAATGAATAAATACAAAGATCTCATTAAAATGCCCCTTTGCCATCAGTTCACAGAGCAGGTATACATTGCAGTCCGGACTTGCTGGTTTAGAGGAATAACAAACAAACCAGAGGGAAAATCCCCCCATTTCTTTCCTGGTTAAAAAATAATTCATCTGCCCAGGTAGTACCACGAACACCCTTACCAAGTAATTGATAAGTAACAGATCTAATGACAAGGCCTTTGCTCAATCAGAGAGCTCAATCAGAAGAGCTGTGGCAAATTTTGTAGGCTGCTGTGCACAGCAGAACCAGGTTTTGGTCAGCAGATGTTTGACTTGGTAATTCTCTTCAGGCTCAGACTACAACACTGCACTGGGGAAGCTGTATTCCAATCAAGGAATAAATGTTGCAGCTAGTACTATGATAGCAGCTTTTCCACAAGGAGGCTGTGAGATTATAATGTTGAAGGCAATACAAAAATTAATGTAGGTAATTTAGGAATGCCTTTATGCCAAATTATGATAGTAATGCTTACTAAAGCAAGCAGTGCATTTGTGTCAAATTGTCTATTATATTATTGCATCCTTTTAATTAGCAGCTTAGTCTTTTCAATCAAATGTATGAGGCCAGGAATGTTGCTAATTGAAATAAAACAAGACTGACTATATGCTGGCTAGGTAGAAGTATTTGCAGTTCCTATTGCTAAGTGATATGTTTGATGCACAAACCATACAGAACACAAGCTAACATTTAACATTCACTCAAGTCATTTTTTGCTGGATGAGGTTATATCGCAACCACTACAGCAAACAGGAAAGAAAAAGTACAGCAAGAGGAAACTATCAGGGAGAAGAAAACTTGACCTACCATACTCATTTTTAAAGCAACAAAGACTAATACAGCCTAGCAGGGACATATGAGATAAAGGGCATTATGATTGCCATTTAGGCTTTCTCCCACTAAGTGTACACAGGAACTGGCTACAACAAATTGATCAGAACCCCATCATGTATTTCCCTCAGAAATTTAAAAAAAAAAAAAGAAAAGGAAAGGAATACATGCTGTTGAGCATCCTGCTCATGGCTAGATGCAACATTCATGACTCAGAACTAAAAAAAAAAAAAAAATATAAAATTTTTAAAAAGGGCTCACAAGAACACCATGCAGTGAGGTCAGGCAATACTGACGGGGCTTTGTTTTCAAGGGGGAAGCGAGAGGGGAAGACAAAGGGCAAGAAAGTGTAAGAGAAGATAATGAATGAAACGAATGATCAGTGCAAACCATAGTGATGGATCATTCTCATTACATGTGGGAACCCAGGTCAGGGCATGTTCAAACTGCAAGGAAAGAAATGAAATCAGCAGTAAGCCCTGAAAATTACTGATGATATAAAAGTATGCAATGATTTTAAAGAATCACTCCATTAAACAAAATGCTTCTGCTGTTGCAGATATCAGGCATTTTCCTCCCTGGGAAATGCCGCTAAAGAAAAATGTCAGTGGGTGAATAGGATGGTACTGCTGCAGTCTTCTAAGGAACCTGGACAGAAACTATTGAAGAAGAATAGTAGAAATATTGAACCACTACAAGACTGTCAATATATAGCCTTTACAAAACAGTTTTAAGCTGATAATAATTCCAGTCTGTTTCATCAAGAACACAAATGAAATACTTCTTGTAGTTTCTCCCTCAAAAGGCTCTAAGGAAAAAAAAAAATTAGAAAAGAAAGGCAAACAGCTATTTCTGAGAGGAAGAGGATTCTCCTGTATTGTACAGTTAATAAATCAGAACCCACCAGGAAATCATTAAGATATCAGCCTCTATTTAAGTTGAAATCAATCTTCAAGTTTACTTTTATGCCTGAATTCTTCAGTCTTTTCCACGTGTACAATTCCACACGAGCCCACCACTTGGGCTGGAGGTACAAGT
This sequence comes from Brachypteracias leptosomus, assembly GCA_013401335.1. Taxonomy (NCBI): domain Eukaryota; kingdom Metazoa; phylum Chordata; class Aves; order Coraciiformes; family Brachypteraciidae; genus Brachypteracias; species Brachypteracias leptosomus. Next base: position 48,730 of record VYZX01002645.1, on the reverse strand, counting down.
GTGCACCCACAGCACGCTGCAGCATCAGCACCATAGACCCCATTTTACAGTTCTAAGGGTATTATCCAGGAAAGCAGACATGAACATATGCCAGCCCTGGTTATAGCTACACATGCTAAAGACGACAACATTTCTAGTATCTTCCTTAACATAATGTTTTACACTGAGAAAGCATTCATACAGAAAAAACTGAAAGCAGGTTTAGACAACAGTATTAGCATTACAGTACCAGGAACGGTTTAATTATGCCTCATCTAGAAACTTGAATGCTGTTAGATATCATTATGCAGTACACACACATGCAAGCCCAGAGGATTTCAGCTTGTCTCCCTGCTTAGACAGCTGCAATGCTGCAAACTCCGAGTCTGGAGGAGCGCCAGGGTAAAACTCCTGGGGAGCTGCGGCAGGGACTTCATCCTCCTCCCAGAAAAACCGCAGTAGATGCAGAGAGCTCCTGCAGCCAGAGAGGCCTGCGGTCCCCAAAGATCCCCAACACCTCATCTTTTCTGACTCTGCTGCTGAAAACTTTTCTGACTCTGCTGAACTGTAACTCAGGCATGGAAATGCTGACAAACCAAAATTTTAGAAAAGGACTACAGGCATTGCCCTATCTACACTCAATGGAAATTTATAGTACAACTCGAAAGGAAAGTATTAGGCCAATACTGAATTAATTTAAAAATCCTTCCCATAAAGCCTTTCTTTGGCATTGCATTCAGTGGGATTTCAGCCTGTGCTTAAGTGCTTTCTTCAGCCAAGGATTTTAAGCACATGGTTTTGTTGCTGCTGTTATTTAATTTGACACAGTTTTTACTTATTGTATGCCTCCAAAGTGTTTCACACGCTGCTTTAATTACACAGTAGCTACTTATTTGAATTTCATGAGAAAAAAATTGGGCACAATATTCAAACAGGTGTTTTCTTCTCTCCACTGATTACTGGTTTCAATAAATTCTGTCTTTGTCCCAAGTCCTGCAAGATAATTGTTCATGTCCACACTCTGTGGTAGATGCAGAACAGGGAATTCCACCTAGCTTTTCAGAGCAAAATCTAAGTACTATCATACATACCATTTTCCTTCGCAAAGGAAACATTTGTCAAAACCTGTGATCTAGCTTCTGCTACCAAAGATTAAAAATAAAGGCTTTGAGAAAGAAGTTTAATTATTAATTACAACATTATTAAATATTTGTCTTCCTTGAAAGTTATTAATTTCTCCCTGTTCATTCATTCTACCTATAAACATCTTAAGAATATTTGGTAATTCTAGATTTTTCAAGTTCTTTTTATTTTTTTTTTAAATATTTCTGTTCTTTTCCTAGATTTTTTTTTAAACACTGAAAGCATTCATAGTAAGAACATTAGGGATGCTTGGGATTTTTTTAAATTTTGCTCAATTAAGAAAGGATATTCTGGAGAGCTGTAATTTACTCTTGCACAGCCTAACAGAAAATAACATCCAATAACATAAATTGACTTCTAAGAATTTCCAAATTGCTAGATACAAAGTATCATATACAGTCAAACAAACAAGTACAAGGCAACTTATCATCATATAAACTCCAACTTGAATGACAGCAGAAGTGACCAACCACTCTCTACTTAGCAGATATGTCAGGCTGGAACTTTATCTGTGTTTGCATATTTATTTTAATTGATTCTATTGCCTCTCAAAGCCTTTTAGATACACAAGTGCATTTAAAAAGGTGACTAATTAAATATTTCAAGCATAATCTTCCAAAGTTGTGGTACCGGTGTTTTGGAAGAAGCTCTGCAGGAAACTTATTTCATTATGTGAAGGTCATTTCACTGATATAATTAAACTGTCTATGGGAACTATGCATGAAATCAACATCTGACCCCTTTGTGACAATACAACCCAGATATCATGGCTTTTTTGTTGGGTTTTTTTTACCAAAAGAGTGAGACTAAAGGAAAGGTTAGAACAGAACAGAAGATCCATTAATTCTTTTCAAAGCATGCAGTAAGCAAATCCACTGGAGTCTAGCACAACACTTGCTTTCAGTGGCACAGAACTTAAACAAGACTCAGAAAATTATTCCAGAGTTAGTAAATAAACTTTTAAAATAGTTTGAAGGCAAACAATCTCAACCAAGGGCAGGAGGCTCTTACCATCAAACCCATCTTCCTCTGTCCCCAGTTCGTCATCCGAGCAGATGTTGAGCACGTTCACCAGCATCTCCGTCACTAAAATGGAAAATAAATGCAGAATGTTGATATCAAGCTTCCCTGGTCTGTCAGAGAGCAAACTCTAGCTGTAGTGGTGTTAATAAAAATTCATTAGAGAAACTGAACCCACTTTTTCAACCACATGATCTTGTTTTAGACATGTGGCAATATAAGCTATTTCCTATAGAAATGTTCCAAATATAATGCACACCACAACAAATAGACCTTGAAAAAAAGGTATTTACAATCTCTCTTTTTGCAGTTGTCAGTGAGCTAGGTAACTTTTGTTTTCTCCCCCTGAATACATTTTTGCCTTATCACTTAATTTGGATAACAGAACTGACCACTCTCCTCTTGCTGGTATACTGCAGTAGGATTTGATTTCCCTCTGTAGCAAATGGAATGACATTCCAGCTGAAAAAGCTACAGCAAGAAGGATCACAGAATATTCATTTATTTATCCAGGTTTTGGACACTACTTTCAGTTCAACAAAACATTAATCCATGTAGGATGTCCACAAAGGGGCAGTGTTCTTTGAAACCCAGGACAAATAGACTCGATGATTGTTGTAGGTGTCTTCCAGTCAGAACTAGTCTACATTCAACAAAAATATCATTATTGGTGAATTCAGAGTATATCCAGCTTTCTTACTTCGCAACTTGGGCACAGAAAGGTCAGTCTCAAGCTATCCCTAACCCGGTCACAGCTCTTCCCGGAAAGGCAACAGTGAGACACTAACCAGAGAGCATACAGAGTAACAATAGCAAAAAAACAACCCCAGCAAAACTCACAACCAAGAAATATAATTTAGAGATCAAAAAAGCCAAAGTTACAAGGTAAAATGTGAAATGATTAGCAGATTGCAAAAAAATTCCACTACATCTACATGTAGTAAGCATCATTAAAAGGGTTACCAGGCATGTCTAGTCTTGCACTAGCTACACAGGTTGAAACTTTATATTTTTTAATCAAGTGGTTATTAAAATCCTCTTCTGTGACAACTATGATGGCTTGGAACATTAGAAGGGTGGGACAAAGTTATATTTTTCCTACATTAGTGAAGGATTTAATATTTTCCTTTGAGGATTAGTGGAAAGACTTTACACATTAAGAAGAATCAGTGAAACTAACAGCTTCGTACCTTGGTTGGCCTTTGAGGGAAAAAAAAATAAATCTATAAATAAAAAAAAACTATGTATAACATCAACTTGTGATGCCCATTAATTTTGTTCTGTAGAGAAAAGAAAAACACTGATTTAACTTCTTGGAGATCAAAAAATTTCCAAGCAATTGGTAAGAGTGACAATTGGGATGACATGAAGAAGAAAAAAAAACAACAAGAAAAAAGGAGCAGCACTGCCAGTCTCAGAACCTCAACAAATCTGACCATGCATCCTGCAGCCCTACCTGAGGAGGCCACCAATGGGAAGCATCTGAAAAACTGACAGTACAGAACATTTTACAGGACTGCAATGTGCAAGAAAAGGCCATTCCTAAAAACAGCCTGACTGAGTTTAGGTCCAAAGAAAATGAAAGCATTTTATCTGCTTCACAAGAGCCTGCAACATGCTTCAGTGTGGATTATGTAACGTCTCCATTAGTGGAAACAGCTGTCTACTCTTTGTTAATCCCTGTTTCATTGTCTCTCTACTTTGTTTACAGAGACCTCAGGCGTCTCACCAGCAGCTTTCCTTGTACAAAAGAGTAGCTGAAAACAAAGCTGGTCATGACTGCAGGTAACAGCCACAGCTGGCTGTATTTCCAGTAGCCTATTAAGAGAGAACTGTTATTCCAAGCAGCTTTTAAGAGTTTATTACAGTTTTCTGTCAGTAATTGGTGTTGCAGCAACATACTATAATGGATGGATCAAAGCAAGCTTCATCTTGGGCCTTGAATAAAATGACTTGGGGTTTAAGCAGTTAGCATTATGTATTCATTTAATATGTTAGACCAAAGTGTTTTCATGTCTTTTGTGTGCTTGCCATTCATAGCATGAAGTTGTCTTCAGGCAACATCAAGAGCATCGTGTTTCAATAAAACATCATTTATGTTCTTTAGTCTTCTTGTCAGCAATGAGGCACCATATGCCCTCGGCAGAGAAGGGGCTGAGGAGCAGGTTTTCCTTCTTCTGGCTGTCCCTCTACTCTCTCCAGGAACAGTTAACCAAACTGGGTTTTAGCATCACCAGCTCTGTGTTTGCTGGTGAAAAGGCAACCCATTGTCATCTTATCAGAAATGTCAGCTGAGTAAAGATGTAACCATAATGTAATGAAGTCTGTTGTGATGTCCCTTGAGCAGTAAGCAATATCCCAGGGAATGCCCAAGAGATTAAAAAGGAATAACTAATAAGAATTTTATTCAGTGAATACACCTCTGGCCAGCAATGCCTTGATATCTGTTTCTACAGCAGAAACATAATGGCATCATAGCCTGGAGAGAGGGGAAATTATAAAAACATATGAGAAGTGTGACTAACTGTTGGTAATTGCTTGCCCCTCTGAGCCCTGTTTCTTCAAATTTGTCCTCAAAAGCAAGTCATCTGTCTTCAAATTATTCTTGCCATTTCAAATAATGAGGCCACATGCACAGTGACTACGAAACCATTTTGCAGCTTTTACGAACGGAGCCAATTTACATACCTTTCTCACCCACAAATGGCAAGGACCAGGTAAACACATCCATAAAGTTTGGAAGCCAGTATGGATGAGGGGAGCAGTTGAACTGTCTGATATTCATAACGTTGTTCTCATATTTCAATACTGCAGCTAAGAGGAAGAAAGAAACAAAGGAGATGTCAGCCACGCACTTATGACTAGCTACCAGACCAGTAATGAACCCAGTGTGCACAGCCTGCAGAGCTGCTCACCAGCTTTCAAACACTTGACTCAGTGGCAGCACTTGACTGCTAGTTATAGTAGAATATAGCCCCAAAGAAGTTGAAAGCCATTTCCAGTCCGAAAGTGGTGTTGTCAGCTTTCCTGAGCAGTAAGATGGGTTGGTAAGCAAACTAATAATTCTGAGTAGTCATCAACTACAGCTCTGGGATCTGCCACCAGCAAGAAATGAGACAGAGTATCCATAACCACCCATTTCACACAGATATCCAAGTTCCTCACAACCATAGTTCAGAGATAACAGAGAAAAGCATTTATCACCCAGAGTTTGAATGCTGCTCCTCCAACGAACATTTTCAATATATTTCATTCATAGTATTGTACAACAGGTGATACTTCTCACACTTTTCAAACTCTAAGCACTCAAGACTCTGCTTCCAATAGTATGAATGACTACTAATACAATTAGTCTTGCACAATTCAAAATTTGTATCATTCTTGTCAAGACATATACACAAAAAGACTACATTTGCTAATGAGCAGAAATATAGATGCTTATACCATAGTCACTTTTCAAAGCACTACATCAAGTTCAGTGTTAACTTGTGTTAATGGACTTCAGGTTCATATCCGAAACAGGATCTGAGTCCTGTGTTCAGTTTTGGGAAATGCAGTATAAGAGAGTGGGTCCAGAGAAGGGCATCAAGTTGGTGAGAGGCCTGGAGAGCACGTGTTATGAGGAGTGGCTGAGGAAACTGGGACTTTTTAGTCTGGACAAGAGAAGGCTGAGGGGAGACCTTATTGCTCCCTACAAGTAACTCCAAGGAGGTTGTAGAGAGGTGGGTGTTGGTCTCGTCTCCCAGCTAGTGATAGGATGGGAGAAAACGGCCTCAGGTTGCACCAGAGGACGTTTAGGTTGGATATTGGGCACAATTTCTTCATTGCAAGAGTGGTCAAGCACTGGAACAGGTTGTCCAGGGAAGTGTTGGAGTCACCTGGAAGTGTTCAAAAAACGTGTAGACGTGGCACTTCAGGACATGGTCTAGTGGTCATGGTAGTGTTAGGTCGATGGTTGGACTTGATGACCTTAGAGGTCTTTTCCAACCATAATAACTCTATGATTAACTTTAACCTGATTTGCAATATTAATAGAACAAAGTAAATCAAAGTATTACAAAGCATATTAGTAAGAAACAGCTATTTATTTCTAGAAGAGACCATAACTGTAGCCAGGCCTACAGCAGTCAAAAGTCAGATAAAAAAGAGAAAGGTTGAATGTGGCTTGGGTATAACTGAGAAGCCAGAGAGCGCAGGGGGGAGAGAAAGGGACAATATCAATTTGGTTAGGGAGGAGCAAAGTAATCATGTGGAAAATGCATCAGATGAAATAAAATGAACTCTACAAGAAGCCTAGATAACTGCCCTTATCAAAACTCATTTTCCAAAGCATTAGGTTTGCCCAAAACTATGCTACCTCTACATTCCACACCGAATCTAGACTTTCATGTACTTTCAAAAAATGTTTATAGCAAGAAGTGGCTATTAGGGTTCTGCAGATTATTCAACCTCAGGCCATTCATTGAGACTGCCTGGAAGAACACAAAATAGGGGTGGGTTCAGCAGCTGTTTGTAGCACAGGTCTATTTATTGGCTTTAAAAAAATGTATTGAGAGAGAGCTTTCAAAGATACAGTCTTTCAGTAAAAATAATTCAGTGTTGGATTTCTGTTCAATTTATGGGCCTCAGCTTGGGAAACAGTAAAACTAAATCTCATCCCCCTTCCTTCTCTTTTTTTTTTGTTTGTTTTTGTTTTGTTGTATGTTCTCAGTTTTGGTTTGGTTTTTTGTTTTCTTGCAAAGACATGTAATGCAATCTGGAACAGTATCTCTAACCTAATAAGGGTGTATTTTAATTTACAGGATCTGTTTCCTGAAATTTGGTAATTTCTAAATTGCACAGGCACAGAATACATGTGCTCTTGGATGTGAACAGAGCCATTTATGAAATAGAAGAACAAGTATTTCTTTGCTCATGGAGAAAAAGGTAATTTTGAGATGACCACTGAAGACCAAAGGGACTCATAACTATCCTGAACACAAAGACATAAAATTTTAAACAATATAGTTACAGGAGACTGCAGGCAGGATCTTTAATCAACACATGACTGAAGTGGTCAACACAGGTTGAAGCTTCCATCCACTGTAAAAGGTGCCAGCATGTTACATTTATATTGCCAGAAAATATGAGGGTGGGGTTTGTACTTTTTAAAAGACAGCTCAGTGAACTTTACATGAAGTTTGCTGGTCAGGTCACTATTGGCATTCACATATAGCTCTGAGTGCCATTGCTGCTCAGATGCTTACTCTCATGTAGACATTGTTGACTTCACTACATCTTGCTGGCCCTCACCTAATCTTGTAGCAGTTCTAGTTCTGTACTTGTAGAGAGGTGTCATCAGACACTTTTTATGCTAGGGACAATATACTGCAGATCCCCAGGGAGGAACACAGTTCCAGGGGCTGGTTATCACTTAACAGGCAGCAATGAAGTTGCGCAAGCGCGGCATGGTACAGCACTGTAGGAAATACAGCATACCGGAGCGTTGACTGAAAGGGGTGAACCATGTCTTCTGATTATTCATCTCCTTCCATTGACTAAGGTGTGCGTCAATCAGACAAGAGGCTTTCCTTGATGCGCTAGACTGTTGCTTCCCACAAAAATTTAATATGTTGCTAAATGCCTTCCATTTTGTGGCCGATGATAAGAGTCCAGAGTGACCTGGGAGTTTCTGAAACCAACTCACTGATAGACACAGAAAACAGCTCGCTAATGTTTATGTGAACTTTTGCCAGGCAGACACTCTCCATTTAAATAAACCACATTTGACTCTTGCCCATCCTAGTCTGACAGTTGGCAGCCATTCTGGTGCTCAGTAAAATAAAAATGGCTTATTAATGCTATTAGCAAAAGTAGGAAAACTAGTGTTGATGCTCTTAATATTTCCATCACTTTTTGGCTGAAATTACATAGGGCAGATCAAAATTCATTCTCCTACAGTGACACAATTTCATAATAAAAATAAATAGTTTGTGCCTTTACACCAGAAATGAGTCAAAACCACACAAAAAGGAACACTTAATGGTTGTGGAGATTCATTTAGAAGGACTAAAAATTCAAATTCATCATCTCAATGAGCGGAGGTAGTTCCTCTTCCTACTATTTCTTCAATCTATCCATCAAGTCTATTTCTAAATTCTGTGGAAGTTTAATAAATCATTTTTACAAGGAACTTTAAAAACTGCCCTCTTTAAAAAGCTTGAACTATAAGCAGAACAGTTGGGAAACATCAAATTAAATATAAATGGTTTTAGTTAGATTTGTTTTTAAAGGAGCATGATTTATTTTGAGATTACTGAAAAAAAAACAACCTTCGCATCACCTTATTAATATATACATCTGATTATCTTACAAAAGCAAGTTCCAGTAACAGTATTTTAAAAACTATTCTCCTCTGTAAATGACCTGTACAGCTCCCCAACAAATGACTTCAAAAGCCACTTGAAGAAAAGGAACACTGTACAATAGAGCAGGGTAATAACAGAGACAGAAGTCTTCTGAAATAACTCTACTCTTAAAAGAATGAAATAGGGTAGTCACCAGTATCTTCTGAATTTCTTATTTAAAATTTTTAATTTACAAGCACAATATACACAGAATATTTTTATTAGGTAACGAAGATGATTATTAACATTAAACAAACTGGCTCTCGTTATGACTGTGCACTTCTGACTACTGCTTAGTAGTCCAAAGAAGAAAACTTCACCTGCATCAAGAAGAAAATGCTTCTCAGTTACTAACAGGAGCTTGTCTGAGCTATTCCGGCCTCTCACTTTCAGTCATAGCTGTTTTTTCACACTTTTTTGGCTCAGAAAAGGTTTGCGGGTTTCCTTTCTGCTTCATTTGTTAGTCAACACTAACTTGATGCCTAAGTGGGTATAGGAGACCCCAGCTATCCTGGTAGGGCAGGAATCTTTTGAAGGTCACATAACTAGAAGCCACACAGTCGCTGATGGAGGAGACCAAGAAAGTGTGATGGGCTCCTTTGGTTATGAAACCCATAACTGAAGGAAACTTGACTCTCTCCAACATTTTCTTACTATTCCAGGCTGCAGCCTCAATATTTTTGTTTCCAAATGTATACTCAGATAGATGCTAGCAGACCAAGCCACCAGCCACAGTTTTATAGTGTATAATCACCAACCAGAGCAAGAATCTTATTTTATTATTCTTCAGAGCCACACACATTTTAACCTAATTTTGGTACTTGCTGTAGTAAATGAGTTTTAGAAGCTAATGCTTTGTAAAGTGAAGATGTGCAGATATCCCAAATAACATTATATTTCTTTCCAATGCTTTCCAACTGAGATATCGGATGTTGAAATCACATTACAGTGAAATGAAACACTAACTATTGTTTAGCTTTAAGCATTTAACATAGGTACCTAAGACTGGAAATGCAGGTGGTGAAAAACGTGCAGGTAAGACACCTTTCTTCAACTAGAAACAAATACAGCTCTTCTAACCTCAGGGTCAAATATAAGCACTTAATGCCATCTGAGACCCCCTGGGGTATCTCCTTGGTCTCCCTTTGTTAAAGATGAGCTCAGATCAGTCCTGTCTCCTGTGCCATACCTGTCAGATCCTAGTGGATGTCTCAGACCCTTCTGGCATCTCAAAGGGTGCTTTAAAAGCCTTTATGTTGGGAGGTGACCAATAGTTCAGAATTACCCAAAGATATTCCATATCCTGCTTCAAGATCTGCTGGATCACTTTTCAGTATAAATGAATTGATAACATTTCCATCAGAGGAAAAAAATAACAAGCATGGTAGAAACACTAGTCCTGAATGAAACATGTGTTTTTAGATAAACAACCTCAAAATAATTTTAGCAAACAACTAATTTTCTTGTTATTTTTTTCAAAAAACTCATACTGCATTTAGAAAATAAATACAGTGAAAGACCTCTCAAATTCTTTGTACCTAAGAAAGAATTTCAATTTCTGATTTAATGCCAAATTAACTTCAGCATTAACTGTGCAACTGGGAACAATGCCGCCTCCTCCAGCAGAGTTGCTAAGTAACCAAAGCGTTTTCTGCCCAAGACAGGTCAGGGACAAGGGTTAGTAAAATGCTTAAGGAGTTTAAACATTATCAAAGGAAAAAATTATTTACTATACAAGATAATGATGTAAATAATCCAATACAGAAGCAGAGCTAATTGCAGTTAGGAAAATCTTCCCTTACAGAATTCTGAAGATTTTTATTTTGATTTTACATGTGCAATTGTGTCTTCCAAAGAAACGGAGCGATAGCATTTGAGATTTTATCAATAGACTGCAAAAATCACTTCTGGCAAACTTCTCTGCATTGGCAATGAGATTGGCCTAGATACCTTGACAGCTCCTCTTGAAAAGCTTTTGTTTCCATGACAAGGTCTCATTACAACAGCAGAGATAAAGCATTAAAGAAAACCGATAGGGCAAACAGAAGGTTACGCTGCTTTTCTTTCACCCAAAGTGCTATTATTTTTCATCCTTGTCTTCCAGGTACATTGCTCTGCCTTTTTCCAATATGAAAATAATTTTCCTGTTAGACCAATTTGTGTCAGGTACATTTCTCGATGTGTATCTATGGTATGCTACATGCTGATAATTTATACATGCTTCACTGATATATTACTTATCTTATATGTTAACAAGCATACTAATGTACAGCTGTTTTTTATTTTTCTAGTATCCCAAACTCCCCTGCATACTTTCTTTGTTTCTTTCCTTCATCATTTGCTTTTCCTTTCAGAAACACCACATGTTGGAAGAGACAGCACGTTATTTTTTTGATAGCTTCAGATTCTCTGGTGGTTATCTCACCACTACGAAACCTAATCTTTTAAAAGTGTCCAAAGGATAATAGTCTGTCTTTAGACAGCTAGCAAAAATTGTTCAACCAGCCAAAAAGCATACACTTACTCAAGTGACAGCCAGACATTAAAATATGAAGTAACGCCAATGATTTACAAATAAATTGCCTGCCCCTGCTGTAAAATCTTTCACTTGATTTTTGTTGTTGTTGGGGCACCAGCAGCATCACAGCAAGCCCTAATTAAGGCATTAAGAAATATTAAATGTGAGAATGAAAGTTTAGACGTGGTACAAGGCTAGCAGATTTTTGTCATCCTCTTATTATGTTGCTATAGAGAACTTCTCCTGGTGATGAGCACCCTTGAATCCAAGGCTAAACCTGTACTTACACAACTTTCTCAGAAGTTTCTTGATCCGTACAGCCTTCCTCTGAGGTCCTGAACTCACAGGTAACTGTCAAAATCCAATTAACATTTATCTTCTTGCATAAGGAGTTTTGATCCCCTTCAGAGAAGCAGCGTTAGAAAATCATAAATGCACTGGCATTTCTTGTAACCAGTTTTAATAATAAAGTATCTTTTTCTTTATGCCTTTTGCTAATATAAATAAGAGCAGAAATGTTTGAGAAAGCTATGAAGACACCAAACAGAAGCTCAGAAGTTGCCAAAAAAACATATGTATAAATTCCTCCCCTTTGTCAATGCTCTCCATTATAATGAATATGGAAGGCATTAATAACAATAATAAAGAAGGATAGTCTTTGAAAGAGGAGGGGCACTAGGCTCCCCATATCTAAGCATTTTTTGAGTCTCTGAATCATCCCCTGAAATTCTATTTCTCTGTCTTCGTTAACTACACAGGGAACCCCTAACAGGGGCCTCCTAATTGAAAAACCTAACTTTGGCACCCGAAGTTGTGCATGTGTGTGGGCTGGGGTTGGACAGGACCAGCAGCCACAGGACAGATGAATTACACATGCAGACTTCACGAGGCAATTGCTAGCAACCAAAAGGATGCAGAAAACTCCCTTTGGTGCCAGAATCCAGCGGAGCAAAGCCAAAAGAGATTCCCATGGTGGGTCAGTACTGTGAGACAGCCCATGCAGAGGTTCCACAGCAGCATTATTAACAGCAGATATGCTGAACATGGTCTTGTTTGGGCAGCTTACCTTCAGCTACTCCTGTAAAATCTCCTTTTGCTCTGAGAATGTTGCATCCCTAATGCTCTTTGAGGACATACCTGATCCCAGTAGAGGCTCCCCAGTGGAGAACGAATCAGCCCTTGGATAAGTCAACAATCAAGCTCACTCATTCTAAAGTACTTTGAAGAAGTTTAAGGAAGTACATCTGCTTTAATGGGTATAAGAACTACCAGCCTGAGGTAGAAAATGAGCATTTCTAGCCCTTTGCAGCTTTCTTAAAAATGCATCTATCTTAAACAAGATTGCATTTTAAAATTGCCATTCATGTCATTAGGAGATAGAGCATGTCAGAAATTTATTTCAGGTGACTTCATTAACTAGGAAGGAAGGCACTTAGTAGTAGGAGAGTAACTCCTTTTCCAAGGACTGACAGTAACCGAAACTCCAAATGATCTGTAAAAATCAATCAGGTTTCTGCACCAGCGCATGATAAGTCTGCTAGAGCAACTGTCCTGTAAGACAGTTCTTACTTAATTCATCTGCTGCAAATCAAGGAACCCAACAAGTAGCATGTTTTGGACTGATTAAGGATGATGGTGTTTTTCTTCCTTGAAGAGGGAAGCAAGCACTCAAACGCTATCCAGATGAAGATGCATGAGCAATGCAGCATGAAAAACTATGCATGATGTCTTTAAATGCCAAAAGCCAGCACAATCAGTCTCATGAAATAATGGTTCAAAACTAATGAGAAAACAGGAGGCAGTTAAACTCAACAGAAATTCTTTACAAAGCTGCTAAAAGTCAGCCTCTAAATTTACAAGAAGTCATACATTAAAGAGTGGCACACAGGTGCCAAACTCACACCATTGCTGATTTGGCTGAGCTCACTCAGAGCAGGTATCACCAGCAGCACACCCAAACTTCAGCTGTGACAGCAGATAACCAGCACCTCTCAGCAGCTGGCCCACAGCCTCTCACCAGAAAAGGCTTTCCATCAGTTTTAAGACCTGCCTGCCACAGCAAAGCATTCTGGAACAAGGGAAATGACCCTCCCTTCCAAAACACTTCTCTTTACCACTGAAATTCTTTGATTTCAAATTCAAGATTTTGAATACTATGAATCATTGCTTTACATTTTACATTTACCTTTGTGACAAAAATCTCATATTGTTCACCCATTAAGAAAAAAAAGGTGCATACTTTCTGTCACCTTACTTGTACAAACCCATCATCAGTCAGCCTTCTGCCCAGAGCAGCCAACCCAGAGACTAAACACACTTTTCCACCAAAAGCAATGGTGCTGCCGAGAAAATTAACACATTCCTTGTTTCATCCTATGCTTTTTGGCCTGCTAGCAGAATCCCTATGTTATTTACTTTTACAAAATTTACAGAAGCAGACAGCTCTGCTCGCATGTTTTTTGCAGAATAGGTTTTTTTTTTTTAGTTTTTCACAGAATCACAGAAGGTTAAGGGTTGGAAGGGACCTCGAAAGATCATCTAGTCCAACCCCCAAGTTAGCATACATATTGAGAACACCAAAGTGGACAAACCCCGTTATTACCAGTGAAGTGTCTCCTTTCCTCACATACAGTTTATGGCTTAACAGCTTTTAGATTATAAGCTTTATAATGTAAAACTATGTCTAAAGAAGCTTTCTTTTACAAGTTAAAAAAAAATTGCTAACTTCCTTTGTAGGCAAGCATTCAAATAAAAAATGTCTCTTTTCAAGAAAGACTGATGCCTTTGTAATGGAGCTACTTTTAAGAATATCATTGAGAAAAAAAAACAACTAACTTTGTTTTGCTTACTGAGGAACACAAATAACTTTAGCTTTACTGGGAATAGGAGAAAGTAAACATTACTGCTCATTTTAAGATGTAGGAGAACAGATTTAGTAGAATGCTTTCTTTTTAGAAACATTTTTTTTAGAGTTCATTAGAGGAGATTTCAGGGAATGCAATAAGCTAATGCTCGGAGAAGCTGCAAACATTCATATTCAGCAGAGTCTATAAAGTGACCAGTGACTGACTATTTGTGCAGTAACCTTTTTTTTTTTTGGCTAATGACATTTCCTGTACAATAGTTTTCAAATGATAAAAATCCCCAAACATAAAGAAACTCAGACAATATCTATCTCATGCTTTATCCACTGATGATCTGTCAAAGTTTAACTGGCTAGAGGGTTTGCATATACGAACTCCATTAATTTTATTGGAAAGGGGCAAAGGGACAAATAATGAGTTATAAGGAACACTGGACTCTGAACATCTCACCCACAGCATTTCTTAATACACTTCTCTTAGTTAATAGAGCTGTTTTCAATTTTGCTTCCTGTGTAACATTTACTTAACTTGCAGTCAAAATACAGAAATATCCTAAGGCATATTAGAATCTACAGTTACTTTCAGAGGCATACATCAGCCTGTAATAAATTTAATTAGATTTGTATTATGTAATAAATGGAATGGGCATGAACTAATAAATAGAGGAAGAAAACGGGCATGAACTGATAAAGGAGTGAAAAAGAAAATCAATGTAACATATTTGAGTAAAGAGAAGTACAGTCTACTGTATATTAACAGGAATTAAATTCTTACCTTTGTTATTGTATACATCTAGATAGTTTGGTGCTGAAAAAATTGTGATTAGTGAAGGGAAGCCTGTTGTTTGGCTTTTCCTGTACATACGATATCTAAAAGGAAAGAGAAGATACTAATTATTGCCCAATGTTGTATATTTGTCACTAACCAAATATAGTACAAAAAACCCTAGTACACTACTGTTAAATGCTGAGATGGAAAAACACCCATATGTACTTTTTAAAGCCACGGAAAAAAAATATTTCCTGCGGGCTTATTATCCATTTGGGATGGCCAGGGATCCACATCATGGATCTGTGTCTCCATCTGAAATTTAGTGAGCTGGAGGTGGATTTTGTTATGAATTCACTCAGTGTCTGTCCCTGGAGCCAGATGGCCTCTGTGTGTGTGAACCCCAGGACGTTCCCAGACACTATCCTCTGTAGGACTGCAGGTGAAGGCGAGCACCAGCATATGCCTTGGAGATGCACAGCACTGCCTTCAGAAGTGCACGTTCTCCATAACCCTCCAAGCTGCCTGCCCTCTCCGGGCATGTAATTGATGACAAGGCCAGGGCAAACGGAAAGCATGAAAAGGGGAGGGGAAACAGAGTCCAGTATTTTCAGTGCTGTGTCTAATCTTATCCAGTTTATTAGTCAGCTTATTAATGCTTGCATGTTTTCATTACCTATTCTTTCTGCCTTATGAAAAATAAAAGGCTTGTTGGACCAACACATAATCAATCAAGCATTAAACCTGCAACTAATTGAAAGCAAACTAATCAAACAGCGCTTATGTCTTACAAAGACACAAGTAACACCAAATACTGCTCTATAGTTTTCAGCCACAAGAAACTGGAGAATGTGGCAAACATCCACGATAGTTGCACTGAAACCATTGTATAGTTTCAATGCAATCCCTTCTACAAAATTGTATTTTTCACCCTTTATTGGAAAGCAATACAATAAAAATGAAATTTCATTACCCTTGGGTATTCCATGTCAGTTATTTTTGGCAGAGTACTAGCTTGCTTTTAATTGCATTGACGTTTTTAAGTATGTGATAATTCAAACATTCAGAAAGCTTTTTATATGCATAGTGAATATCGACCTCATTCCTACAATCTTTCTACTTTATTTTTTATTATTACTCAGGTTGTGTAAAGTTTCTACCTCCAAATAAATACATTAATAACTTATGTAACATATTCAAAGCTATTTATTCATATACCTATCCTTCATTAAAATCCCACAAATATGAGACATTTCAATTAATTTTTTTAAATAATTTTTTTAAGTGGCATAAAAAATTCTATCTTTAAACCAGCATAGTTTCATGAAAGAGCATCCAACACCGTTCAGTGCTTGACCTGGATTGTTTTGGCACACAGTGTCTTAATACTCGTTAAATTCATTAATGATAGTCCTGCATAAAATAATTTTTGGCTACTGAGTTCCACAAGCTCATATTCTTGATAAAGCATAAAACCAGTAGGCCCAGAAGTTTCAGGTAGGTGTGAAAGACCTAAGAGATGACAGTTTTGGCCTTTGTAAGCCAAATCACTTTCCAGGCGCATCGTGGAAATCAGCGTGTCAGAAGCCTCAGGGACATTTGCAAAACTTCTTTTTCTGAGCTGAATTTGTTTTCCTTCCCAAGTTTGTCATCCAAATAACTTTTGGTCATTTTATGTCACTTAGAAATCAGTAAGGCTAATCAAGTGGAATACATAAAAATATTCATTAAGTCATGTAACTTAGTAATGATCATGTAAAGGACATTCTAATTCCATTGCATGCTTTTACAGTATTAATAAAATGTGAGAGGTGTTGCAACTTAATTTTAAGTTTTCCAGTTCATTCTCACTCAGTTGTTATTTCTTTCCTCACTCTGACAACAGTAAGCCATTATTCATTATTAGGGCTGTCTCTCCATATATACTTACCCAGCATCCTGGGCTTCATGAGCTCGGAGTATAGATAACAAGTTATTGTGCTGTAGGAATTCACATACAGCAGGGTAACTGTTGGAAGAAAATAACAACACCTGTTATGGTATTATCTGAAGCACCACATTTAGCTCTAGCTTTCAAAGAAACCCTGTTTCATCCAACATGCACCATTCATGAAATCAGCCCCTGCTCTGCAGGCAGGTTTCGGCAGACAAACAGTAGCAGCAGCACCTTTTTTAATCCCATCCCACAACTGCATAGAGAGGAATGCTGGAAAGTTGCAGTTCATTACATAACAATTGCACTATTGCTTGTCAGAAGGAAAGTAATTTCTTTTATTATACTTAAAGACTCAATGTACTATAAAACAGAAAAATGTGATACACTGGTTGCTTGCAACACAAAACCTCCTCACCCACTAACTACAGTACATACAGGCCACTTACGGACACCAGATAATAAAGGTGGTGTATGGAAAGACAGGGAGAAAGACAGAAAGAAGAAAGGCAAATCAGTCTCCAAATGGGAGATGTTTAATCTTCTGAACTTTCTCTCTGTGATAAACAAGAATTCTCTTTCCTCTTGGAAACTTAAAATATAAATTCTGTGAATTCTGAAATCCAAAAATGTACCCATTGAATACATCTTCCCAAGACATATTCTACTGTATGAGTGAAAACAAAATAATTAGGTGAAAACCATGATAGAGAAATCTCTATTACATTTTTCACTGCACATAGACAGTGTTACTTCCAAAAAGAAGAGAGGAGTCCTTTCCTAAAACCTCAGCCCAGCGAAAATCAGTCTTGCTGTTTAAGACACAGAACATCTATGGAAATCACATACAAGAAAACCAAAACAGCACAATTTGAACACAGTTTGACAGCAAAAGTGTGAAATATTAAGTTTTCAGAGAAAAATAACTTATATTAAAAAATATACTTATAACATATATAAATGTTACAGAACTTAAAATGACTCCATTTTGTTGCTTTCAAAAATAAGCTTTGTTTTTTCTGNTGACGGAGGTTTTGGTGGGGGACGGGGGGAGTGATAGAGGGACTAGGGGTGGGCACCGGGCACCCAGCCAAGGTAAACCCACCACACCTTATCAACAGCCAACTGCAGCAAGAGCAAAACAGAACAAAGAACATGCATGGAAGAGTGTAAAGGAGAAGTGACGCTGGAATGAAAAAAAAGCCTTCACAGGTTTGGCAAAACCTTATCAGGTCCCTTAAAAGTATCTAAGGGGTCAGAAAGACTCTTTATTCAGGTGTCATCTTAGAGTTTTTCCCTTTCCTCCCTCTTCAGGCCAGTCCAATACAATTTGTTTTGCCTTATCCAGATTTATTTCCCACCCTTGAAATCAAGCAATCATTCAGCTGACTGTTTTATATTTCATGACCTTTCAGCAAGGTGGGAAACGAGCACCCTTGCAAGGTAGCAGGTGGCCTCATCCACATCCCTGCAGTCTGATGACACTATGTCTAAAAGGCACTGCTGAATTTAACATTGCTCACTGACAAGGACGCAGTACGTTGTAGGCTTCATTCTTGCTAGCAGCTTGAAGGAGTTGCATTTAAAACATAAAATCTGGGAGAAACCAAGTGTTACCTCTTTCTGTCACTATCTGAATTTACTTCTTGTTCCAGAGGTTGCCTGCACATCAGCAGCAAGACAGGCTGGCCAGGCACAGGAGTTTGAGCTGTTACTTTCCTGTACCCCTCTGTGACTGGAGCTTGGCCAGCCCCAAGCACTTTAGCTCCAAAGCCGACACGGTGGAGAGGTAGGCTGGCACAGGTAGAAACTTGGGCTGCCTTCTGAGTGCAACGTGCCCCAAAACAATGTCTGACCTGATACTGGGACCAGAACACAGATGTTCCTGGATTTGGGACCCAGGATGTGATATGTAGACGTTATAATTCTGTTTTCTCATTGCTGGGCAAGTTGGAGAGCAGCAATCAAAACTGTTGCTCAAAAAAAAAACCAAAACAGGTGGCAAAAGGTATAAAACTCACATAGCAGCTCTGAAATGTCACCTAATGGCTTGAGAAAAAGCCAAACAGGCTCTGCATTAACATCCATTCACCGTGTTTATTTTCCACTATCGATTCAACTCTCCCATGGTTCAAATAATAGAACAGTTCAAGAGGTTAAAAGAAGGAAATACAAGGTGTTGGGGAAGACACTAAGGCATCTCCATGATCACCTCTGTGCTGGTTCTGCAGCATGATGGGCTTGCAGTGTACCTGTAAATAACACAAACTTGCAGGGTCTCTGAATCTCCAAGAGTAACTCACATAAAGGTATTATGTTACAGGACTGTAACATAATACATACATATTATGAAAGACTCTGGCAAAAGTAGACTATTCTGCAGTAACTTAGAGGCAAGATGCAGTCATACAGTAACAGTATTATGCAAAATAGTTAAGTAAATGCTGTTCCTAAACATACTGAGCAAGTTAACAAAAAAATTAAAAATCTCAACAAAACATCACACAAAAGACCTGCTGTACCTGCCATGATTTCACGGACCACCTTCAGAGTCCTCTTGCAATCCCTTAACAGCCCCATCAGTTTAACTTCATGCATGAAAGACAAAAATTCACAAAAAAATACACCCAAACCCCCACAAAATGTAATGCATCATCTTCAGTTTATCCAAGATAAACACTGCTCCTTGCTTCCAACCTTGAGCATTTTGAAGATGAAATGTCATTTGCAGCCAGAGGCTACAAACCCAGAAGAATGGTATATTGTTGTTTTTGGTTTTGACCCATCTAGCATATATTCTCAGTCATAGGTTTGGTATTTAAAGTTGTCTAAAAAGATTGCCATTATGAAATCATTTCAATTCCCAAATTACATAGGGTATCGTTTTGGCAACAGCAGTGATCTCAAAAGCTGACAGGCTGCCATTCAAACCACTGGCAAATGTGAACCAATTTGCATACATTTCATTTCATAATTAATTGTGACTAAATGTAGACTTATGGTACATTTTGTTTAGAAATTTTTACATTAAATTCTGAAAACTGGGGTCTATAATGAAAAATCTGATAGACAGTTGATTATGTTCATTATCAGCACAGCTGCTGAAAATGTCTAGCCTATTACTTTTTTTTTTCCCATAGTATTCTTTAAAAGCAGTACTTAACACTGGATGAAAAGAAGATATAATGAAGTGGTAAAAAATGCTCCTAAATAGACAGGATAGGTTCTTCTTTCCATTTCAAAGTACAAAAGTAGGGGGTTTTTATCCCTTAATTATCTTATGCTTCAGAAATCCATGGAAAATAGCCTTCTACTAGCAGAATTTGGCTGATTCTACAGGCCCCACACCTAGAAAGGCAGAGACGACACACAGCGCTCCATGCAAATACACAAACCCCCCCTAAAATCTGGCTGCCATCTTTTTTTCTAAGTGAATAGCATGGTATCTCTAATGAGCAAGCACTCATACTACCCAGACCACTGCAACCCATGAGCAGTCTATCTGGTTCTTTTATTTTGAAAAAGGCAAAGAAACTCAGGGAACTCAGGAGATGCAAAGTTTTCACCATATGCAGCTATTACATGTGCTAAATAGCTGTACCTGTTGTGACAGTAAATATAGGGCTTTAATTTCCAGCACTTTCTTCATATCAGTTTGCTCCTGCCCAAATGCCGTTTCATATTAAGCAATATTCCTCAACACAAAAATACTTGTTCTCCAGGTAAACAGCAGGAAGTCCTGCACAATGCTAACAAAACAGAGATTATGGCAAAAACTACCAGAAGCAAGCTTTTACAGAAAAGACTTCTGCCTGGAAATCATTTTTCTAATCTTTCTAATGAAAAGTATCATCTTGCAATCAAATTCCCTACTAGTTTTTCTGATTGCTACCCTTCCAGAAATACTATCCTCCTTGCCCTGCTTTGCAGAGCCCAGACTGTAATTCAGATGAGCCAGAAATAAAACAGTTGGCCAAGAGGGAAAACAAACAAACAGAAACCCCCCACGCACCAGGCTTTTCCAGAACCACCCAGCCTTCTGCCTGAGCTTCATGTGTCATGCTGAATCACAGAAGAGCAGTGACTCATACAGAAAACAAGATACCCCACCACTAAGCTAGAGAGTTGTTATTCCCCATGGAGTATGTGACTGTGATATTCTCTACTTCGGCATCCTTTTTTCACTAAAATGCCTCATGCATAGTTTACTAGTTCTGAGGTCTCTTTTGCATGATCACTGATTACTTCCACGCTGTTTTGGAAGAGAAGCAAGACTTTGCTAACGTGAACCAAAATGGCATATGGTTTCAAATTGCTCTTCCATCAGTAACTGGAAAAACTGGGTGGATTTAATCTATTTTCTTCCTATCCTTTATATACCAGTAAAGCTGAGTTGTCAACATTTCTTTAAAAAGACGATATTCAAATTTAGCCCAACTGCTTTTCTAACATTACATGCATATGCAAAAACAGGTTTTCAGCAAAGCCCATTGGCCTCACACTTCAGTCTCCAAAGGCAAATGCTTTTGTTGCTCTGTTATCCTAGGCAGCTCCCAGCACAGCCCTCAGCTGTGCTGTCTGCAGAGCTGCACTAAGAAGCAGAGCAGGGAACTGCATAGGATTGGAACAAATAGGCACATATATTTTTTGCCGAGTCATTATTTTAAAATTGGATGTGTTCCCAGGTCTAGTGGAGCACATAAGCAATTCTACCAATACAGCTGGGCAGGTAATGTGAGGGCAACAAAAAGTTTCTGGCCTGAAAGAAGGAAAAGTGGGCAAAAGAATCTGTTTAAAATGCTGCTACAGAAAAAAAAACAACAACCCACAACAACAAAAAACCCCCAAACGACCAAAACCCAAAACAACCCACCGCGTTCATACAACTGTGCCTCACACCCTGAGGTGAAACATGCTACAGTTTTCAAAAGCTTTTTGCAGATATTTCTCTGGTCCTCACATACTCACAAACTTAACACACATGTAAAGTAAACCAGTGAAATGATGTGCTGGCAAGTCCAAAATTATTATTCTACCTCAGAGCTTCTGTAAGGTCAAACCATTTCACTGCTATCCAAGGCAGGAAAATGAAGTTCTTAGAGGAGTCCACAATGCTGGTCACTCTTGCCACTTCTAACCATTTCTGCCCTTGTTTTTTGTTGCTTTTGAAAAATATAACAATATAGTCAAGAGCCAAACAGCTTCACAAAGCTCAACATTCCTTAAGAACTGATATTAAACTAAGAAAACCCAAGAGGTTGGAGCACTATGCCTGCAAAAAATTTCTGAGTATCTGCTCTACTTCAGAAGCCATCCATTGACTTTGCTCAGGCTCATGTCACTCATGCTGTTAAGTCAATAACCAACCAAGTCTTATACACATAAATGATCCCAGAAAATGACTGTTAAGCTTGCACATGTGCTTTCCCCAGTAGGAAACCCTTGATATGCTTTACATAAGACACTGCTAATTAACTCAGTGGTGCAACCAACTCCTGATGTTCTTCACCAGAGCTTTCATACAAAGGATATGAAACAAGCTGGGCGTGGATCCAATCACAATTTTTCACGTTTAGGATCATGCATGCTCATAGTAACTTTGTCCGAATGCGATGAAAGAACATTTTAATTCTTCATTCCTCCAATAAATCTTATAGGAATGACGACATTCCCTGTCCTAGTGTGGCTTAGAAAGGAGAGAATTTTTCCTCACACCTCTACAATTACCTAAACCCACTTATTGTCTGTCTCTCTGTAAATTAATATTATTTTCAGGGAGGAAAAAAAAAGTCCAGCTGACTTCTTCAAGCTTTCTGATCAATGAAAGAAGCCATTCTCAAGATGATAAGTAGCAGCATATCTTGCCACATCAGATATGTTTCTCATAGAAATGCCTGAGATTTACTGTATCACTAGTCCACACAAAAAGTTCAATGAATCATTGGCAAGACCAGTACAATGAACCAAGTGCAAATAAATATTCACTAAATAAATTTAAGGCAAAACCAGATAATCAGATAAGCAAAGACGAAAACTTTTTTACCAGCTGGATCAGCTGAAAAATCAGGAGGAAAGGGGGGAATGTCACTCAGGGACAAATTAATCCCCTCTTGTTTATAACATTCCTTGAATACAACATTATTTGGGGTAAGGATGAAAGAAAAGTTTCACCTAATTTATATTTTTAAAACAATTTACACAACTAGGACTCCATAACTATTTCTACTTTTTCATAAAATTGCATCAAATGACCACAACTGTGAAGAACACACAACCTTAAATTTCAGAAAGGACGTCAATGATTAGGGCTGGCTTGGTCACTAGGCAAATGAAGATGTTTGCTATTAACCCCTTTCTCTTCCCAAAGGGGAAGAGAAAGGGAGTAAGAGAGAGACACTTATGGATTGGAAAAAAAAAACTAAAACAGCTCTAATGAAACAATAAAAATAAAAGAAAAGATAACAATACTAATAAGAAAATAATAAAGATAATGAAGTGTATAAAAATGCATACAAAACCCACATCAAACTCAACCCCCCCGATGGCAATTATGTCATCGTTACCACTGGTACTGTGGAGCAGGCACTAGGGAAGTCCCAGGCTGGGCTCAGTGACAGATGGGAATCAGATTCAGCAGCTGGATTCAGAAACTGGATTCAGGAATGCATGGATTGGGATTCAAGGCAGAAGAATAGACAGAATCCTACTCAGATGCTGGCCATCAAAGAACAGAGTTTGACCCTTGTGATCCCTCAGCTTTATACTGAATATGACACATATGGGATTGAATACCTTGTCCTTGGTCAGTTTAGGATCACCTATCCTGGCTGCTGTTCCCCACAGGTGTGGCCTCTTACTGCACCCATAGCGTGGTACACAAGATTTAGATGTGACCATGGTTTCTATATGAGCAAGTATAAGCCAGAGCCTTTCTGTGTACCAATCCTTGGTAGTAACTGTAAACATCAAGCATTATCACTTCCAGAAGCAGACACTGTCTGCAAAAATGTGCTGTTAACTTCAGAAAGTGCAGTTACTTAGAAGAGATGGAGCTGAAAAGCAAAATCACTCCGTAGAGAATTGGTTCTGTTCTAGCTCAAACCAGGACAAGGAGGAAATGACATCTCATCACTTTTGCTCTTTGCTCACATTAAGGTATAGAGTACTTCAATAAATTTCCAAGAATTACTTAAATCTCACTGTTACTTTTCACTGTGGCATTGTGTTATTGCCATTTCCATACATTTTGACAATCCACACTGCAAAATGCTGCTGGATGCAAAAGGTATGAATTAAGTATTGGCTTTTAGCACCCTTGAAAATTAAGCTGACTATCCTTTACACCTCTAAATGGCAGTTTAGGCCTGTGGTTTCAAGATCTGTTATTTTACACCACTAGCCATAACAGTTTCAAGAACTCTTAACACAAAAGGAAATTTCTTGAAGAAAAAATGTGATCAGTTTGAGATTCAATAGGCAGCACGTGAGCAATCATCTAAGAAATGTAGTGAGAAGCTTGTTAGACTAGTGTAAGCTACAGTCGTCATACTTTATGTGTATTTACCTCATACAAATGGCTCGCAAACAATTTTTGGCTGAACGAAGATTTCACGTACTAGCGAGCTGGAAAGTCCTGTTAACATATTGCATGTACACATGCCACATTACTGTTATTTTCTTCATAGCATTTTGTTATTAAATCAGAGAAAAGTCACTTGAAACTTGCCATTATAATGAACAAGTCTGATGAAATTAGTTATTTATTACAGTTATTTCCTGCAATTAAGAGATGATCTTAATAATCTAGAAATCATGTCCTTGGCTTACGTGTGTGCCCAAAATCTTCCTGACCTTCCTTTAAAATGCCCACTGCTATCTTTTAACTCTGCTTTCTGGAAATGACTGAAGAAACTAAGTTTTAATCACTGAAGAATAAAAGAAAGTCCATCCTATCAACAGCCATTCCTGAAGGAAGACTGCATAATTCAGTCCTTCCTTTACAAATTGAGCTGGCTGTTTAGGGAAATGTACTCCTTTCCTCAAGAAGTAACTAGAAAAGGCAAGCAAAATTAGACATCACACACTGATGGATACTGGTTTTGCCAGGAATTATCACTGGGTAAGCAATTAGTGACTCTCCAGAGCAACTAGGCACTTTTTAAGAGCAACACTTGCCTTTATATAATCTCTGATAATGTGACTCCAACCTAGTCCTCTGCTCGTGTCATTAAGCAGTTACATGTCCCTTACATGTGGCCTGACAATTAAGCATCTTCCAAATATTTCCTCTTTTCCTGAAATACGCACTTTTCTGAATATGAGTCAGGACATAGACCAGATCTGATATAATTTCAGGAGGAAACTGATATATATCTTAGAGAAATTTTATAGTAATCATAAGAAACAGAATTCAGGAAAAAAACCCTAAAATGCAAAAGCTGTTCCAGTATTTAACAAGTCCTGTATCTAAGCACAAGGCATGTTTGCAAGGCTTTTCACTTTTGTAAGAGAGGATCCTGAGGGAAAACCACTATTCCTCACTGCTTGCATTGCCTGAGAGTCCCTGGCATGCTTCAGTGTCTGGTGCTGCTGAGAGGAAGAGGAGTGATTTTAGCCCCCAGAGTCAGAAACCCATCTCTGCACAGATCAATTGTTTGCAACAGTTTGACACCTTCTCTCATAATGAGATCAAACACGTTTACCGAGCACCTTCCAGGTGCTATCGATCTGAAGGCAGCAGTACGACATGCCCACTAAAGGTGTGTGCCAGCAGCCCAGGCTGCAGCACTAACCGCTTTCTTCTCAGCCCATCCCCATGCTGCAGCAATTACGGCTCGAAGACAGGACTAGCAAAACTAATTTCTAAAAGTCAAACCATCTGTTACCTTGCTGCTATTAACAATAGGGAGGCTGACTCTAGCAGCTATGTCTCCTGGTTACTGGTGGAAGCCATTGATTTACTTTCTACATGTTACTAAACAGCTATGGGTCAGCTACATTCAAGGGGAGATTTCTAAAATAACTAAAAGAGCTGGATTCCTCACTTCTGCTGAGCTTGTTTTGAAAATTCAGACTTGTGTGTCACTAGCACAAGCTGAAACAGACCTGCTCCTTCAAAAAGTTCCACAACCTCTTAACATTTAAATAGTGTTATCTTCATGTTTCTCCTGGACAAAAACTCATTTTTAAATTAAGATTTGACTGGATACATTGCTTGTTCTGCCATTTAACATCCTCCCCTGCCAGTTTTTACTGTAACAAGAAAACCAACCAATCAAAAAAACCCAACCAAAACAAAACAAAAAAATCAAAACCCAACAATCCTCAAATCCTTCAAAATCCCTAAACTATCAGAAGAGGGTACAAGTAATCATCACTGCTTTTCATGAGATAACACAGGCTTGTCCTGTGAGGAAGAGAAACTGGAAGTAGCGCTTGAGAGTTTACTCATCACCAGCTCAAGCACACCTGATGGGGTGTCTTCTGGTCTATGAACCAAGCTGCCTACCACTGGAAATGCAGAAAGGCGGCAGTCAGCACCCAGGCAGAACTGGGAAAAGGGAACTATTCATTGCTTGCTTTGGTCTACCTGTGCATTGCCAAAGAGAGGACAGTGGGATATCTCGGCATCCAAAGAAATCCACTCCTTTAATGTACAGAAGAGAGAGCCTTCTGACTCTACACAGAGAGAGACACAAAATTCTCCTATGCTTAAAGGGCAATTACCACAAGGCAGAAAAGAAACAGAGAAGAAAGTTTCCTTTAAATAGTCGCAAACTAGCCCACAGATTTGCTTCAGATGTCCTTCTATCCCCATGACTTTTTTCAGAAATATTCCATAGTTATTTTACTAGCAAATATCAATAGAAAGAAATAATTTCAAAGATGAATTACAACTTGATGACTTTGCATTTAAGTCCATATGTGTTTCTGCAAGAATGTTACAGGCGCTCGTCTGCATTTCAGCTCTCAGCAAGTACCATTTAATCAATCCTGAATTTCTTGGGGAGAACTATTCCCAAACATAAAAAAAAGGTTGATAAAACTGAGAAAAAAAGTACCTATGTGTCGGAAATCACAATTTTTACTTACCCTGCAGAGCAACAGGTAATGAGTTTTCCAATGCTGGCATCTTTCATTCAAAATTAAGTTCTAATTTTCAAGCTAGACATGTAGGTAACTGCCCCTTTCTAAAAGTGACACATTTATTCCCTACCTTACAGAAGTAAGCAAAATACGCAGACTTCGGTGAATGAAATTAAATAATTTTAGGGTTTCCCAGTTGTGGGTGAAAGATACAAATCAAGCAAACATGAATTTACCAGAAAACAAGGCAAGCCTGCAGAAAAAAAGGCCCCATTACCTAAGTAGTGCCACAAACTTCAAGCAAACATTTATACTGCAAAACCAGAACAAGTTCACTACAGAAACCCACTCAAACAGTAGTATTCACCTGTAGAAGTATGAGCACCCCCTGACAGTGTTGTGAGTAAAATGTTCCTGAGTCTTCTCATTTCCAAAGTCCTCCAACGGGTCTGACCATAGGATGTCACACATAGGTCCATATGCAGGTGGTTCCTTGAATCGATCTAACTAAGAAAAATAGAAGACAACGAAATACTAACTTCTTTCAACTATGTATCACAGAAACACTGAAGCAAAGTTACTATTTTTCGTTCCATGGATTGGGAAACAAAGAGCAAGAGCAATCTATTTACCAGCTTTGGTTTGCTCTCAGCTTTAAGGCAATGGATTTTGAATAACAATAGAACACTCCTTGCTAACACCGACAAAGAACGGAAGGAGCAGATAATAAGAAAATTAAGAGATACAGCAGCTTCCCATTCTACGTGAATTTTTTGTGTGCATTTTTTTTTTCCTTTTTCTACTGTGTCTTGCAAATATTTCAGTGGCCAAGGGAGAAGATGGTATTTCCGTATTTTGTGATTTTTCAAACATCATGGCAATTGATTTAAGTGAGGCACCTCAAGAAAAAATACAGCAATTATTTCAAAACAAGTTCCCATATTGATTTAAATACATTTTCACAAAAAAATTGTATTTAAATACCAAGACATCTCTGCATTACGGAATCTTGACATGACATTCTTGTTGCTTTCATAGCCTTAACCCTAATTAAGCAGCTCAAATCTCCTCTTTCTGCCTATTTGCATTAAAAATTCAAATTATGTAGAATCACGTTTCAAATAAGACAAAGGATAGCAAAATAGGGAAATATTAAAAATCAGATTCCTCTGCAAGAAGTCTTCAATATATAAACACTCCTTGTTAAGATGGGTGTAAGAAATAGGCATGCAGTCCAAAACATTCTCTTCTCTGACCACAAATGTCAAGTAATGATTTTGTAGCATACCTAACACACCTTTCCTCCCTCAAGAAAAAATTTCAAAGAAAATTGATTTTATATAATTTCTACACTCTGCTAAAAATTTTTTTATAAGACATCTCTACAATTTTACCTTTGTGTCCACACCATGAAATATTCATAGCGTACTTACACTTCTAACTTATTTCAGCCCACTACCAATTAATGCTTTTGTAACTATAATTCATTTAAATTAAATAATTCATAAATATGAAAAACCAATTCCTGCTGATTGCCAAATCTGCTAGTAGGGGGTAAAAAAAAAAAAAAGTGAAGATGTTAATGACCCTTATCTAGAATCTGAGAACTAAACAGCTTTACTCTGCCATCACATTGTTGCAAAGCCAGCTAATTCTTAAGCAGAGAATATTTTTGCTTAATGAGACAGGGAATATTTACCTCAGAGACAAAACTTTACATTCAGTAATTCTTAAAAGTGCAGTTAATATATTAATCTAATTGCTTTTAGACCAAAACATGTAATTACTGGCTCAATTTTATTTTTTTAACCATATTAATTTCTTAGTAGACTACAAATTAACCTCAGGATATAATTTATCTTTTAGTAACTTCAAAGCTCAGAAGTATATTTCCGTGTTTGCAAGTCTTAAACTGCAAGCAAGAAATAAGAAAATCTTTTCTGCTTGCAACATTAAGAATGAATGATTTAAATACGTCCTTTTAGAAATATCAACTGAGATCAAAACACCTGAAAAAAATTAATCCTTGGTAACATGCAACAACACTGGACTACATGAAGAAACCGTTCAACATTGTTCTCTCAACTTTCATGAGATTTATAGGAAACTTCTCAGAACACGAGAATATAACACAAGCATCAACTCGCTAAGCCTCAGTTCGCTAGGCACTCAAGTGCAGTAATATAAAAACTGTGGCAGGACTTATTGAAAATGAAGCTCTTGACTCTTTTAAAAATAACAACGTTGTTTTGATTATATTCATTGTAGTCATACCATACTTTTTTATTATATGTTTTAAGTATCGTGAGGTTTTTCTAGAGCTATTTTTATTTCTCCCCCCAGAAAGCGCAGAATGCCTAATGAAGTGCAAGGAATCATCAGATGGTGTGCTTAAATTCTGTTAGTAGATAACACTTAAAAGAAATGAATGCTTTGTATTTATTTGCTCCTAAATACTTATATACCCAACACATTCATTTTTTTAGAACACAAAGATGATAAATCCTTTGTTTCACTGGACACTGGTGACTCCCTCACCCCAGTAAAATATGACTAATTGCAGCAATTCCTTTTATGTTCTATTTAAAAAGACCTTTAAAAGGTGACAATGTCAAAATTAATGTCAAAATGACATACAAACACCTTACACAAATAAACCACAGTGAGAAAGGATTCAAGTTTTAGTTGCCAGCAATTAATTGTTCATTTATTAGACCTGAGCACTATTCAGACTTACTTTTCTGATGTCATCTAAGGTGTTGATCTCTGGAGACAAGCCGCCATGTACACACAGAAATTGTTGGTTCATCAGAGCAGCCAAAGGAAGGCAGTCAAAGGCATCCATGCAGGCATCATATACGCGTTCTGAATATTTGATTTTACCTTTTAAAGATTAAGATGGTATCAGAAAGTGGCATCAATATTTAAGAGAAAAAAATAAAAGAATATACTGCTGAATTTCTCAATCTTGCTCTCACTGCTCTCTCTTGCACTGAGGACTATAACAAAGCTTGCCTCATGCAAAAAATTCTTTAGGATTATTGTGATTTACTACTGGAAAAATTCTTAGATTCTGAGGTGGAACTAATAAAAGTTCTGCCAAGTTTGTTACGTTTTTCTAAAAAACCTGTAAATAAATAATTTAATATACCATTATAGTCTGCCATGAAATCTAGATAGTAAGCCTTAAAAAGTCTTCTGAATTGTTATCTTCTAACTACATTATCACTAACTATACTTTCTATGAAGTAATCAAAACTTCAGCCCTGTCCCTTATAATTAATTATCTACAGAAATGCCATTATGAAACAATCGAGGTGGTACAATGAAGCTGAAATGTTAATTTACCAATATGCATATTAAACTCAGTAAACCATGAAGCCTTTGAGCCAATTAACATTTCCTTTATCCTTGATGCTAAAAAGGGAACACTGACTTATGGCAATAGCTTCTAGCTTACAGTGCCACAGAAAAAAAAAATCTTCACCGTGCAGGTGAAGGTCTATATCTAATGTATCACTGTATCCCTTCTTGCAACACAGAAAGGAACTTCTACAAAAAGAGCACACCAAAAGTTTAAGCCGATTTACAGGGCAAGTGAAAATATTATGCTTAAAGGAAAAAAAAAAATCCAACCCAAACATAAAAATTCCTTGCATTTTTCTTCTACTGCAGGTGAAACCCAGTGAGATGCCACCTCCTCCACTCGCGATCAGGGAGGCACCTGTCACAGAGGTGCCAGAGCTGGTGTGCCGGCAGGTGTTGACTGCCAGGCTGGTGAGTGGGGCAGCAAACTGGCAGCCACTGAGAAAGGCAGCAGCAGCTGCATGGGTTTACTGAGGGCATTCAGGCCCACACGGCCCCAGGCAGCTTCCCAGGTCAGGTTTAAAAGCTGAAGTGTTTTGATATCTGCGTCACCAGGTGACAACACCCCTGGGTTTGTACGGGTGGTCAGTCACCTCCAGATGCAGGGTTCTAGCCCCTTCCTTTCTCCACCACTGAGACACCCTCTCCAGCTCCCGCAAGACAACAGCCCTCCCAGGAAACAGTGATTGCATTAAAAATTAATGAAAGTTAATATGAAAAGTACATTTAAAAATACTGATGGTAAACAGGTATCAAATACAAAATAACAAGTTGTTGAAAGGGGAGTTCAGAGGAGAAAGGTTAAAGTAGACTTACATTCTTGCTTAAATGTGAAATACTCTGTTAAATGTCTACATTCATGATTCCCACGAAGTAAAAACAGTGTTTTAGGGTAAAGGATTTTCAAGGCCCACAAGTACAGCACACACTGCGAATCAGAAACAAGAAAGAAAAATATAATTCATAATTAATTACATAATTCAACCACTTATGTTCCCCTCCACCAAAAAAACTAGCAGAAGAAAAAGTATTCTGTGTGAAACATTTATTTGCAAGCACTTCTCCACACTTCAACTTGGACTGGTTGAAAGCAGTATCAGTATATTCGGCTTAAGGAAAAGTTGCCCTAGAACAATTCGACTTACACTCCAGGAAATACCTCAGCTTCCAGTATTACACAGTTTTTACATGAATGTATGTTCATTTTTCACTTAACTTTATTCTGTACAAACAACTGAGAAAAAATCCTCAAAGGTCTTGCATTAAATGAAGTTACTACAAAGCTCCTATAAAGCCTTTTATCTTTCCAGAAGATTTCTATTTGAGATGACATTTATTCTAGACACGCTTTTAAAGACAAAAAAAAAGACTTGGAGAGGGTAATCTCTGCTCAGACCTCTCAAAACCGTCCAATTAAAAAAGTTGTTTTGAAAACAAAACTGACATGGCAATGATGACAAAGCATTACGAGACTCTTGACAAATGAGTAAACTTCTAAAGTTCATAGAATCATTGAACGATTTGGGTTGGAATGGACTTTGAAGATCATCTAGTTCCAAACCCCCTGCCATGCCAGGGACATCTCCCAGTAGACTGGGTTGCTCAAGGCCCCATCCAGCGTGGCCTTGAAGACCTCCAGGGATGGAGCATCTACAACCCCCATGGGCAACCTGTTCCAGTGTCTCACCACCCTCAAGGTAAAGAATTTCATTCTAATTTCCAATCTAAATCTACCCTCTTCCAGTTTGAACCTTTTACCCCTTGTCCTATCGATGACCCTGCTCAGGTGCCTGGCTGACAAGCTCACAGCTCCAGGAAAGCTGATGGACATAAGACCCATTCATCTCATGAGATGAGCCTGTTGCATGGACAAAAATGGCCTTCAAAAGACATGAGCTAGAAAACTGTTTGAATAATTTCTCCTCCAACCCTTCCTTTCTTAAAAATCCATGAACTGCAGAACTGTTGCACTAGAAACAAAAAGTGTCAGCCCCCCTACACCCCACCCCTTTCATTGGCAACTACCTCCGTAATATTCCCCTTTGTTCTATTGACAAAAATCATTTACTTTGTCTTCATAATCAATACATTGGAAATTCAGAATATATTTCTAACCATGGTTTCTGCTTAGAACAAAATCATCATTGTTGTAACTCTAATGTCTCTGAATTTGTACAATACAATTTCCCTTCTACCATTCAGAATGTCTCGACAAACAGA
Source organism: Brachypteracias leptosomus (assembly GCA_013401335.1). Lineage (NCBI taxonomy): Eukaryota > Metazoa > Chordata > Aves > Coraciiformes > Brachypteraciidae > Brachypteracias > Brachypteracias leptosomus. The sequence goes on along the minus strand of VYZX01002645.1, from coordinate 16,447 downwards.
ATAATTATATTAATCTTGTCTGATCATTTTGATTTCTGCTCCCTCATCTGATACACAGTCAGTCCTCATCTTTAAAAAAAAAAAAAAAGAAAAGAAAAGAAGAAAAGATGCAGCTTTCTTATGTTTGTGCCAAATCTCACACTATGCATAGATAATTACATAGCAGCAGGGGTTTTATACTACTAAGCTTTGTCTTGAATTCATTATATATAAACATCTGGATGTTCTGCCTGCACTCCATAATTTCTGTTCTTCTGCTCAGAGGGTCTAGATCCAAGTAAAGAGAGTAGAAAGTACAGGCAGCACTCTCCAGGACTTGCAAAATTAAGTTTCCCCTTTGGAAACACATGGAAGGCCTCCCAGCTCATGCCACCTCTTCCGCCTCGCAGGCGCTACTGCCACTGCAGGAAGTGAGAAGAGACATCGGAACACCAAAGGGGATCAGGCTGACATAATCCAGCATGAAATTACAGGGTTAGGTCATGGGAATTATCTGCTGTGGCCCAAAACAACCACAAAGGTTGTGCCTGGGAAAGTTTGCTGGAGTTTGCACAGAGAGAGAAGGCTTGGGTTTGAGGATTTCATTTCAACGGGGAAGCAACCTGCACTTCTCCACATCATCAGTGCAATTCTCTGTCTCTTTGATGATAACTCCTTCATTACTCCAAGAATTCCTGTAGCTTTCCACTTCCTTGAACTTACTGCCTAATGCAAAAATTTGATGTAAACTTTGTGAGACAAGAAGTTTAAAGTGACACTTCCATCCATGCAAGAAAAGATTCAGCTTTTAAAGTTGTATCTAAGTTATCTTAAAGCTTCTAATTCTGCCAAAGCACCTTATGATTTAGAAAAGCACAATTATTAGTGCTTAGATGAAATGCTTTCTTAAAAAAAAAAAAATAAATAAAAGGAGGAGTGGTTTACATTTCCTTTATGACTAAGATTTTCATTTTCATAAAGCCCTGGCATGATTGAAATGACCACTATGTACTTAAAATATCATTCAGATTTGGGAAGCAGGGAAAATAAGAAAAGCTGGAAGTTTTATCTTTTTGGCATTTGGTACTTGCTTACAGTTAGATCTCTTTACATTTCCTTATTATGGATTTTTTTTTTTCTATGCTTCCTTTGAAGCACTCATGAGAACCAGACTGAGAGGATAACAGAGAATCAATGCAGTCCAGAAAGTTCCGTTTCCCTGCCACTATTCAAGTAATGGTAAGCCCACCATTCACATTTTGTGTTGTTTTCAGTGGTACTATATCAAAGGTCTATTTTGTTTAGATATGTTCTTGAATTTTTCTTCTTTCAGTCCAGTGATACAGTATTGTAATAGTGAACAAGAATTAATTATCAGATGGGTTTTTTTTCCTATGCAAACTAAACAGCAAATATGAGGGTGATAATTTTTCGTGGCTTTTCAACTTACAGTTATTTACATCAAAAAATACCATGCCCAAACAACATAACAAGAACAAACATTCTGTTTGGGTTTTTTTGTTTTGTTTTTTTTTTTAACTCTGCTTTTCATATTGTAGTTCTTACTGAAGTCAAAAGATAGTTTGCCCTTGTGGAAAATCTGAGCTTAGAATCTTCAATTATTTGGCAATACTGCTTTCCAATAGCAAAATTATATATATATATTTTTTTTCCCCCCTCCAACTTTTTCAAGAATATACTGCACATCAGTTCTGCTGTAACTCTATGTAAAACGTACAGCCGTGACCTTGCAATTCAGACATCTCTAAGGTATTCTAGCCTGTCTCATTTCATACTATAAAAAAAAAAGTTTACATCTCAAATTCTAGTCCTCAAACTGCACTCCTGCTTACTTGCTCAGTCTTTAAGCTGTTGAAATAGCAGATATGTTAAGTTTATAACAAAGAGGTAATCTGCCCACCTCCCAGCTCCTATTGTCAAGATGTTTTCCCGCTAAGGCTCTGGCAGCTTCAGTATCAGGAAAGAAAACGTCTGTGCAATTAAGTGCTGTGTAAGCCAAAGGCACATATTTTCAAAAAGGACTTGGGATTTAACTCCACTGTTGCATGCTGAATTTGAGCCTTTGCACAATTCGATATCTCAGCACCTCCTGATAAGGAAAACCAAAAGGCCCAGACCACTTGCACTCATCTCAAGTTTTGTGCTCCAAACAAGGAACCTTGAGAAATCATTACCATTGCCAAGAGATCACCACCACAGCAACACCAGTAACACAGCGTGCTCACTTCTGGGTGCTGTTGTACTGATCATGTCAGGAAAAATGAGATGCAGCTCCCTCTATTACCTGTGTGGCTTTGTATGGGTAACAAAAGATGAACTCTTCCTCCAAATGACTGATGGAATTGGGCACTCCCCCAGCAGATGAAATTAAAGGTAAGTAAACTCAAGATAATTTATACTCAAAGGGACAATTTGAGCCACGTGTTACTAAGGTCTCTACTGATGTTTTGTGAACTGTGGAACAGTAATTGGTATAGCTTCTTCACTCTAACGCATACCTCACCTAAATATAAAAATTGCATTACTTTAACTTCATCGAAATAATTATATCATCATAGTACTAAGCACAGGTACAGCTTTCTAAAATGGAATAACTGTCCCAATGGAAACCATGCACCTTTTTACACACATAACTGCATTCACAATACAGGTATGACTATTTATTTCAGCCTTATTACAGAGACAAATAAAGATATATTGCATCTGTAACCAAAACAGAAGAGATGCAAGTTATTGCCATTTCTGAACTATCATCCCTTGAGCACAGAGAAAGAAAACACTTTACACTACTGAAAATAAAGAAAAAAAATGTATTGTCTTCACTACAACCACAATCTCATTTTTGTTTTCCCCAATTTGCAGGGCATAGAAGATGATCTCTTCTCTTAAGGCTGTACTGCAGAACAGGGACAACAAGGCAGCGCCACTTACATCAACCAGATCTTTAGTGACAACATAAGACTCTTTGGCGCAACATTTTGCCAATATGTTTTTAATTTACCTTGGTTTTGCATTTCTAAAACCAGTGCTTATGTACATATAGGTTGTGTATTTAAAAATTAAAAAGACTACCGCTATGGAAATAGACTTCTTGTGTAGTAACAGTGAACCCATTCCTCCTGGTCAGGGCCTCAGCTGTTTCTAAAATGCTGTGCAAGAATCTCATTCTGATCAAACAACTTCTGTTTATATTAAACATTTGTTCTATATTCCCAAGCTGCTCTGGGATCTTGTTTTGATACCTGCATGGTACTTTAGTACCTCTAAGCTGCAGTTATTGCAAGACTTTCTTCTAGCTAGCTTCCCGGACCTTCCCAGATTCTTCCCAGATTAAAAGCAATCACCTGCAAAACATTGCTACTTGCCTTACACTCTTTTCTAGTGTTTAGACCACATTACTCCTATTTCAGCCCTTGGAAGGGCCTCAAAATGTTCAAAAAGGAAGGATCTCTTTTTCAACCAAAAAGTGACCAGGAAATTATTTTTATTACATGTATCTCTAATTCTTATAGCAAGTATTTTCTGAACAGGTATCCAAGTGCTGGCTCCTACCTCTCTTTGTTGGACCTTGTGTTTTGGCCCCAACTGTTTTATGTCAAGATGGGTCCCACAGAGAGATGGGAGCAGTGCTGGGGAATGGTGCCAGTGACCTCCAGGGCACTGTCCCATGTTCTTTCCCTGAAGCCAAAAGGTGTTCTTGGCATACTGGGGACTCGGTCTGGGAAGAGCTGGCACAGGACCAGGCAAGCTGCAAGGACGACCCTGACACAAACAGGTGTTCCAGTCTGGGAATCTAATATATACAAAATGAATCTGAATTTGCTGAATTACTGAATATTAATGGCTCTGAGGAGCACTGCACAGCAAAAAAGAGATCTCACAACACACAAATTCTTGCCATAGAGAAACAATATTTGCTACTGTTACACAGAAGGAAAGGGCAAGAAAATTTAGGATAATTAAGGTATTAGGAGGATTTTCTTTGTTCTGAGAGAAATGAAAAAAACAATTGACTTCACCAGTAAGCTGTTCCTGACCAGGAAAAACTGTTTTAAATCAAGCTGTTTATTGGGAAACATTAACACACTAGAGCAATGGAGGGAACTGAAAGGCGTTTATTCTTCCAGTGAAGTCCTAGAAAGTGCATGGAGACCTGAGAGACGACAAACACACAGCTTCACCAGCACCCACTTCATGCATGGTTTACTAACACAAATTTATTTATAAGTAATTCTTTTCTTGGAGGAGATCAATTAATAATTTCTAACAGTTCACTTATTTCAGAAACATCTCAAGTACCAGATGCTTTTTTAATTGATGCAAGGTCTGACAGTCAAATTCCAGACTCACTCCAACACCTCAGTTTGTTCTTCCTAGAATACCACAAAACCACTTTATCCTTCTAGAATTTCAGTCTTTGTGTTCAGGAAATGAAGACATATGAATGTTTTGAACTTTAAAATAAAACTTCAGTTTTGTTCATTTGGAACATTGGTTTAGTTGTCCTTAACTATCTGCTCTGTCAAAAATGATCAGTGTGTGCCTTATGATATTCAACTGACATTTAAGCTTGTATGCTTTTATGTGGGATTGAGCAGAAAAATAATTTCAACAGTTCATTTACACAATATTATTAATTCATTATAGTTGATATTTACTCTGATTATAATTTTTCCAAGATTGATGAAAGGCAGGCTATATGTATACTCCCAACTACACCACAGAGCATTTATGTCTGCCTTTCAAAAGAGTTTTCAGACTCAGGTAGAGATTAGTCACTCTTCCTTACAGCCCGTTCCTGCAGAACCACTTATGCTCTAACTATTCTTTGGATGTAAAATTAGCCCTCTGTTTTGATCATTTAGGTTTCTTTTCTCCATGACTATAAAACTTGTTTGAAAGCAAGAACTGAGGGGTTTCTACTTTGGAGCCAAAACCCTGGAACAGTGCACAAGCACAATAGGGAAATCTTATCAGTTATGAAGCTGAGGAAACAAGTGTGTCGGATCAGATACTGCAACTTGCAGAAATTTGTTATTCTGAGTGAAGAAATGCTCAGTCTTTGCCAAAAGATCAAATGGAAAAGAATGCAGCTATGGTATGAAGACTTGGTCTGCGCTGAGAAACCTTGTTTCATCCTACTTACAATTTTTATATTTTTTCTTTTACCTGTTGTAATTCTCTTACTAGCCTCTCATCCTCCGACACCTTGCTTAGAACTAGTTTTAAAGACACAAAACACTCCCCCTTCAAACAGTGGAGCTAACTCTGGTAAAAACAGAGCACACACATGAAGAATGGAGCCCCTAGATCAAAAGCTCCATGGGCCAAGGACTGTAATTTCTGCTGAGTGCCTTATACAAATACTTCTCTCTTTTTCAACTCTGCATTATCAAATGCTTTCCACCTATCTTATGCAATTTCTCCCTCTGTTCTTATAGACAATAGCTTACATTATATAGTACCTTTCGTCCAGAAGAATCCCAAATGCCTTGCAGCCCACAGACAAGGATTATCTCGCCCACCACCAGAACTCAGCTAGGTCTAAGCTCAATGGTATCACTTTTACGCTAGATATCACACAGCAGTCAAATTGATTTTTTAATGCTTATATTACTCGTGATTAATATCCTGGTCTAGCTACTCAATTCTTTTGGAAAGACCCCAGAACTGCAATAGTTTCATGTCTACATAGCAGAAAGGGGAGCCAACAGATCGATGGAATAAAGATCATGGTGTGACTGACATGGTAGGAATATGCATTGAGATCAGACTAGGACTGTATAGCACCACAGTTTCTCCAACACAAAGTACTGGCAAGAGCTGGTGCCTGCTAGACGTGCTGAGGGCCCCTTCTCCACCAAAACCATCCCCCCACAACACGCCAAGCTGCATTCTTCACCTTTTTCCTTTCCTTGTCACTATTTATTGTTCTGAGTTCATGCCTGAATGCATAGCTCTACATCCAAATACACTTACAAAACAGAAATCTGCCTTTCCTTTCAAAGGCATTCTTTAATCAAGGTGACAAGTGGGGAGAATCCTTTACGTGACCAAAAAAGTGGTAATTTGAAAACCTTTAATACAAAAAGGAATAATACAAGTGACAGTTCAGGGATTTCCCTGGTGCTGGCAGAAGCCAGTAGTGCTTCCAGGTAAAAAGTAGTGTTCCAGAAAGGAAAAACTAAATTCTGAATAGAAGTTGCTAAATATGTATGTGCAGGTTGCTATATGAGTAATTTTAAGGGGCTTATTCCCCACCCATAAGTTATTTTGCTTTGTGTTATATGGCTTGCTATTGTCTTTAATCGGTAATATCCCTGGAGCAGATTTTGGCAAACTGTCAAGACAATCACTTCAAAGTTGAAGCAAATCCACTTGTTCTACTTTTTATATTGAAAACATATATAGAAATGAAGACAAAACCCTCCTCTTCCAGATACAACTTGGCTCAAAATCTACAGGAGATAAGAACTAGGTTAGCACAACTGAAATACAATTCAGTTCAAGACTGAGCTGCACAACAGTTTAAGCTTGTGAAGCCACCCCACACACTCCCAACCTTCCCCAAGCAATCCAGTGTGGTAATCCACACAGTGATGATTTAGATCTCAGCTCACCGTGGATCAGAGAAGGGAGAAAGCTGGCATATATGGCTCAAAAATATCATGATCAAAGCGCTGACTTCAGTATGAGACTAAATCCTAACTATATTGATTTTTGGCAGGTGGGCGAAAGAACCTTGCAATTCTTAAGTCTTTAGAGCATTTGCACTTGGAACATCAGATTTCTATTTGTAAAATGTGCCACCTCCCAAAGATTCTGTTAACATTTTAAATTAAGTTTTAAAGTGAATTAAGCAAAAGTAGTTTCACAGAATTTTATTTTAAAGAAACTTCTCTTCATACTAAAAATATAAAACTGGCAAGATGATCCATTTTACAAACACATTATAAATAACTCAGCTGTTTGGGATTGCATATTTTTATATAAATATGACAACAGTGTACTAAGATGTGGCATGAAACAGCAGTGTATGTGTTCTCACATGCTGCCATCTTACCTAGGCACAGACATCCAGGCACGTATCATAGGATCTATATTGCTTCTAGCAGATAATGGGTATTCTCCCTTGACTCAGAGGGGTTTAAATCTTGGATATTTCAGAGAAAGGTGTCAAGCTATAGCTTGAAAGCTGCCATGAGAGTTTATGACTGACTGTTCAGTGACTAGATCAACTATGATCTGCATGAACAAATTCAGTTTAGGTTTTATTTGATAATTGTGTGCCTCATCTGTCAGTTTGCATAACCAAGCAGCAACACAGAACAGAAGAAAAAAACCAGTTTGTTTTATGAGCACTGGAACAAAGGATTTGTGCTTGGTATTTAGCTCATTTCTAGTCAAAAAGGTAAGCAAATTGGACAGGACACTGTTTCCTTCTCAAGCCAGCTAAAGACATTGTCATTTGAGCTCCACATTCTATGATCTGATACTGGAGTCTGCACCAGGTCTCAGCACCTTCAACAGGGCAAACGTGCAGCATTTCTCTGTGGATTCAAGTGCTACATCAAAAGCCAGAGAACACACACTCCTGTGTGCCCTATCTACACCGAAGTCATTCATTCTCTTCAGCACAGCATGTTACCTGCTGTTTTTTTGTCCCATTTACCTCCTATCTAGTCCTTCCATTTTCATAAAATTTCACATCCAGAAGAGTCAGATCAAACAAACCTAAAAGGCACGCTGAACTATGAGTTGTTCATTCAATTTTTCTGTTATATCTGTTTGCTAATAACTCATATCTATTCATCCTATTTAGCTTGCACAAGCTGCAGAGCAAACTGCCTTTTGTGCAATATTTGGATGGCCACTAGTTAGCACCAAGGTCCATTTTTCATCAGCTTTCCAGCACAGATATAGTGGGATTTGGCTGTATATCAAGAAACCCTTATGAAAACACCACCAGCAACATTAATATGGGCTTCTTTTGCTCACAAGAGGCATCTATGAAGAGCTTCAGTATTCCCAAACTGGTGAAATTACAATGCTAAATACACACAATAGGCTCCAAGCAGTTTTGCAGCTAAAAACAGAAATAAGAAACTTACTTCAATGCTGAAGTACCCTCTGTCCACATAGTCCCCCAGGAAGAGATACCGCGTGTTGGCAGGAGAGCCTCCCACTTCAAACAGTTTCATCAAGTCAAAGAACTGACCATGGATGTCTCCACAAACTAGAAGAGAAAAAAACCAACCAATATTCACATTCACTATATGAAGATCATCTTGGTCACAAACATTCTGAAGCCACTGTCTTATAAGAAATATGTTATGACAATGTTGTGCATCATCTTCTGGTTAAATAATCAGGGAGAGCCAGCAGCTGCTCAGCAGAAGCTGTTTTTCTATGGCATGCATCCATATACGTGCATGCAAAAGGCTACCAACTAATTAAAGGAGAGCCATCAAGCAAAATTTGACCCATAATTACTCTCATAGGTATCTGTCCATTCCTACTGTCCAACAGAGCACACAACATGGCAATAGTAGTAAGACAAACCAAAGTCATCCTTAAAAAGAGAACATGTTCAAACAAGGCTAGTCTTTCTTTTGACATCACTCCTCTATTTCTCCTAGTCAAACTCAGATGAACACCAACAGGCTTCCCACAAAATGCAGAGCGCACCTGTCCTGTGTACGCTACTGGTTAAACTGACAAATTTCTGACTTCTGGCTTCTGTAGAGGAAAACAGACTGCTTGCTTTCCCAAGGCATGCCTTACACAAGAGGACACTGATTCTTCATGCTTTAATCTCTACCACTTTATTTAACCTCATATAATTATGATTGTTTCACCTCATTGCAATGAAGTCAATCTAACAAGTGGCTTCTCTAGAAAGAGCAGCTCTCAATAAACATGACAGAGTACAACTGATGCACAGCTGGGACTATGTAAGGAAATAACTTTTTATGTTAAGAGATTGGCTGAACAATCTTAAGGAATTGCAAGCTCCACAGCAGGGGATTTTAAGCATCTGTGGGAAAGCAGGCAATATTTTTGAAGGGCCCCATGGAAGCTTAACCAACAGCGCTGTACCAAAATCTGCTTCCTTTTGCCTTGTTTTGTTTCTTCTACCTAAGGAAGAGAGAGAACCCCCCAGTTTAGGGCCATGCCCAGACCTATTCTGGCAACAATTCTTAAAGAAAATGTTAGCAGCCTTGACTGCTGAGGTCAGTTTAGACTGGTTCTCCCCTCAACGACTCAAAAAAACCCCCAAATCACATCCAATTTGCAAACTGGAAGGGTGGCTATGAAGAAACTGAGTAAATGAAGGATCCAAGATAGACCTTATCTTGCAACAGCAGCACAGCTTCTTATTTACTGCTAACACTAAATTCAGAAAACTTCAGATACTCTCTCTGATGTAATGGTTCAAGATTTTTTATTTAAACAGTGGTCTTATTTGAGCTTTTATCTGAAAGTTGATACAGAGGTCTTGTTCTTTCACAGATAAACAAACCTCACAGTTATCACAATGCCATGGAGAAGCTGAAGTCACATCTACACATAGATGCAAAAGGACTATACAAACAGCTGTTAACAGCAAATCCAACAAACTCACAGTGCAAACTGTTCATACGTTATTGTCTTTCATCTCAGTCCAGTGTCATGATATTTTTTTTACTTGTATCACTTTTCTCTGAATGTATACACTAACAACAGGATCAATATAATACAATCATTCCATCGAAAAACTAAAAACACAAGAAAAATCCACAGACAACCACGTTCAGGTGCAAAATAAACCCACTGATGTCCCAGTTACTGCTTTCATGAACATTTATGTGAAATTGGTGACACAATTCACAAGTGCTGGCTAGCTGAGCATTCTTGTGTGATATTATCAGGGTATTTTCCCCATAAAATAACACATAGTACTCTTATTATCACTGTATTCCATTGTACAATCTTTTTCCTAGTCGTTTCCCCCCCAAGAGTTTTAGATGACAACCTTCATGTTAAAAGTCATAAAGTTATAATTTCCATCTAAGAACAATATCTGCCATTAATTATGCAAAATAAATACTATTTAAATCCTCAAGTAGTATAACACCACCCTTCTAAGAAAAAAGAGTAAAAAAAAGTACTCCAAAGTAAATTTTTTGATAGCATTTTTATTTGAACACATTAATCTACCAAACCAATACACACTGCTTGACTGTACTCCTCTGCACGGACACTGTGGGAAGATTAAGAACATGTGTCGCATATTGATGGCCAAGCAATCTGCTCTCCTAACTTCCAGCAGAAAAGCTTTTAGTTATATAACTGTACCGCTCTACCAATTATCACCCGCCCCCATTTGCTCCAACTGAAAAAAACTGAAGATGAACAAGACTGAAAAATTTTTAAATGGATTTAACTCTTGCTCTTTCACTAATGCTCAAAGAAACAAGACTTTGTTGTTGTTGTTATACAGACATGTGTGAACATGTAAAGAAATCTAGGCCATTACAGAGAAGCCAAGAATGTTAGAGAGTTTTCTTCAAGGAGCTCCACACCCACGAATTTGTCACAAGTCAGAAAAGCAGAGAGCAAACCAGTGAGGAGGACAGAAACAAGAAGTGCAGAGTCCTGCAGTCCCATGACTTGCAAAATTCTGGACTTGAGAATCCATACTTGATGCATATTCCAGGCACTCTGCACACAGCAACCTACTCTTTTTACATTTGACAACATATGCAGAAACACAGCCAGGAAAAAAAAAAAAAGTTGGAAAGCTAAAAAGCCCTCAGATCCAACCTTGCCAAGCAATTAAAGTAGTTCAAAAAAAGAAGCTTAAAATCAGCAGGTAAAAAACAGTGGGAGTAAGAGAAGACACTCACATTTAAGAGTTAACATTGAGATTTAATTTATTATGGTCAGATCCCGGAATTTTTGCTGAAAAACTACAGTGTCACATACAGTTAATTCAATCAGTATTTTGCCTGGAATAGCTTGAAGATCTTCTACTTTCCAGGTTTGTGTGTATAAACATGAAACATCTTCACAATGTAAAACCTGCATACTCACATTCTGAGAGATGGCCTTGTTTACAAATTAAAGTGTAACTTTATATGTATACAGTACAATACTCCATTTGTAGCTTGAAAGCAACTGCTCCCAATGCTATAGTTGGAAAAGAAAGCTGGCAGAACTCTTGACAAGTCTCAAATCTGGAAGATTTCCCAGGCAGTCAGATCAATGCTTTATCTTTCATTAGGTGGGGGCAGAAGAAATCCAGTATATTTCCATTCATAAAAGCAGAAGCATCCACCAGCCAAAAGCCCTGCCATACCCTTCACATCTTGCCTTGCAGCTTCCAGTCACTAACAAAGAGCCTATCGGGGAGCTTCCACGTCCACTCCACACTGCCTACAAAACTCTAAGTTCACTACCTTGTCCCTTCATGTTACAGAAAAAAACCTTGAAATAACACTAATTATTATAAGTTCACGTTTACTCTTGTACAAAAATTACCAGTGGATCTGTTGTTACTTTTTATTTTGCCAAAAATATCCTTTTTATACTTGTGCAGGCCCTCTATTGGTATTGGAGCACTTGCTATAAAACAATGCATTCAGGGAGATATGAACGTTTTTCCATCAAATAATGAAGCAAAACCCAGCACAGTGAAGCAGGAAATTCAATTCTTAATGAAGATCTCCAGTATTTATGGATTTAAAGTATGAATAAAGGGAACATAAACTACAGTTTGTATGTGTGTGGGATTAACATTAAAAGCAGCTATGTTTGCACAAAACAGATTTATCTAAAGGAGGAATACCAATTGGTATGTCTTCTGTTAGACATTCACATATTTTCTTATATCACTGGTTTATGAAACTGGTTGGTTGTGAACTCCTTTGAAATTTATCTCTGTTGAAGCCTTCAGGGAAGACATGGGCCCCTCCAAAACATTCAAGTTCACAGAACTGTCCATGCAGTTACTGAGAAATTATGTTTCTGAGCAGCTTTTCCTACTTGTTATGTTGGGTACTCTGTTCCACTACACCATCTTACACTATAGCACCAGAACTTTTCCAGTGTAACTGTCTATAAAATACCATTTTATTGTAAAATTAGAAACTGGACATGGGAGAAATAATTTTTCATTTGTTCGTTTTTAGAAATTGTCATCCTTCCCTGCAAGGATCTCCCTCTGATTTATGTCTAAGGAACAAGAAAAATTGAAACAGGAACCATTAAGTTCAGGTTGTACTAGCAGTGAAGGAAACTCAAAGCTTAGCAATGGTATTGCCAGCTTATTTATAGAAGACAAAGCAAGTAGAACAGTAATTTAGATTTCAATGATTACTGGCACAAATAAAAAGTCTGAAAACACTCTTCAGATACCTTCCTCCAGATAACTAAATGTTCCTGACTACATACAAACTCAGTTCAGAGATATTCTGTCTGGTTTCCTACTCCAGATGGAAATTGAACAACAAAATTTATATTCATAGTACATTAAACACTGTCAATTAAAAAAAAACCAAACCAACTTTCTGCAACAGTTTAGATATATATACTAAACTGTTATACTTAATTGGTGTAACATTATACTCCAATAGTCAAATACCATTTATGTTTCAAGTGAATTTATATTCTATATATCACAAGATTATATTCCCATCCTCAAATGTCACCAGGCATTAGCAGCAGATATACAACACTCCATCATCAGCTTCAGAAGCAACATCTGCAAATTCATACATGTCTGACAATTGATGATAATGAGCAAAGACACCTTTTATAGAAGAAGCTAATACTGTGTAGGGAATATTATCTATCACCTGACAACTTGTTCTGTACATTCACTGAGCTCCAAGAGATTGTGCTTCAGTAAAGCAGCATGCAATACTTCAAAACTGAAGGGACAAAAACATCCTCTTGAGTTGCACTGCAGAACGCAGGTTGCAAATTGCAAAGGGTTTTGCTTTGTACAACATTTAGGAAGTGTTTAGCTGCTCACCATTCCACTAGCTAGGACACACTTGCAAAGCCTTCCTGACAAAGGGACGAGTGCACTGTGTAAACCTTCACCTATCTGGGCTGACTTGTGGATGCTCATTTGCCCAGGACTACAAGATAAGATGGTAGAGAGCCTGCATATCCCAACAAGAAGCATGTCCCACCCATTTCTCCAGGGAAGTAGTTTGGAGCAATGAAAAGTTATTAAAGGCTGAATGAGAAAGGCAAGTGAGGAAGGAGTACTTACAAGCAACAGTGAACACACAAAGGCAAAGCAAAACCAACCAGATGAACTTCTGTAGCTGACTAGTCAAAGACTGGGATTCCTTAGCCAACCAATAAATATGAGGGAAAACACCTGCAAGAGCTATATGTATGAAATTCTCAGGTGCTTCAAGAAAAAACACTACATTGCTCCTGAAGGGCTCAACTATTAACCAGGAGGCTCTCATTTTCCCCAAGATTTAAGAACAAAGTCACATGTGAGAGTCGCGTGTCTTTGATTACACAATCTTTGAGCTTGAATAAGCTTTATTTCCAAATGTATGTGTTTCTGGGAACATTATACATTGCCACAGCAGTATGAAATGTTTGAAACACCACAGCTTTGTTCCATGCATTTTTTTTTTTTAAACCACTAAAGATTGAGCAATTTTCTTCCTTACTTTTTGGATAACATGGAGGAAGAAGAAGCACAAAATAAAAAAAGAAATCCCCAAAGTTTTCATTTGCAGATGCTTAGTAAAGCACTACGCAAAATACAGACTCAGTGGTTAAGTTACATACATTGTTTTTATAGTCATGCAGTTCTGTTTCTGTTTATAAGTGAGATGTTTAAAGAACTTGCAGACTTCATTACTTACTCAAATTAAAGTCAGAATCATTTAGACAGCTCACGAGGTAACTTATCCTAAGAAAACATCTACTTGACTCAATGGGCTTTCACACGAATGTTTGTTACACTAAGTGTCTTGAACAACACAGCTCTGTATTTCCAAAAGATGTATAATCTCATTCATATTCATATCTGGCTATCTAACATGATTATAATATGCTTTCATCTATCTTTTCCTTTCAATCACTGCATGCAAATTGACGAGTTTATACTATCAGAGTGAATTTGCATTAACAGAAAACTGCAATTACCTATTTTCATAAAAAGGCTGCTTCACCAAAGAAAGCCAGAAACCATTAGCCATACAGGTACAGCAAAGGAAACTGCAAATGGACCATCAAGGCCACATTTGACAGCGTTCTTTGGTTGCTGACTTTCCTCCTTTGTATTGAGAAGAAAAGAAAAAGTAGTATCTTGGGAAAAGCTGTTTTCTGTGCAACACAGGAGGACACTCTACTGTGTTCTGCTCTGCCAACACTTGAAACACTGGTGTCTGTAAAGATCAAGCCAGGCTCACTCCTTATAATAGGAGTTAGTTTTCTCCCACCATCCCCTGAAGGCTAGAACAAATTAATGACACTTGATTTGAAGAAGCAGAGTGAAAAAGAGTGGAGAAGAGAAAACATCACATCAGAAAAGACCTTCAGGACAACAGTTATTAATATTCTCTGGTGAAGGAGGAAGCAAAAAAAAACCCCTAAACCATGTGGCAGCAAACCCTTCAAGATGTTAAGGCTACAAAAATATCTTCAGCACAAAGTTTTTAAAAATAGCTCCACAAAATTACTTTTTGTATCACAAAATTATTTGCAGTGTCTCTGAACAAAATAAAAACCATGTACATAAGCCTGGCCAGTGAAGGAGCCCCTTTATATACATAAGAGATACCAGAAACAACAGTCTCAGGAAACAGCCTGTGCCAAGTACTTTAAAACCTACAGTGGCCAAGAAAAATCCCTTCCCTCCATGCTCCTACCCTAGGTGAATTTTTCAGGACAGTAACTGGGTATCAGAGCAGTGAGGTGCCAAATGAAAACTTTCAACTCCAGCTCAAAGAAACATAGCAGAGTTGTAGTAGAAAGGGGATGGTGATCTAGTAAATATTTTACAGAATTTTTCCAAGAAAACTGGGAAAGGTGTTCTTATAAATTATACCTGAAATGTTCTTAAATCTATAACTGAAGATGCTGCATCAGGTTACGGCGAGAGAAACAAAATGGGATGGGAGTAAAACAGCATCCTCTGTAGCAAATGGAAAAGCAAATGTGCCATCCTTATCTCCTGTCAATGCACTCTCAGTGTCAGAGAGCAATGCTTATTCCACAAATAACACCATCAGAAGGATTGTTTGTGAGAAAAGTGCTTCATTGGTGTGTGGTCAGGATTTCGAGGTCATATCCTTAGATTGAGGTTATTTATAGCAATAGGGAAATTCTCTCACCCTCACTTTTACAGATGTGAAAAACAAAGGCCCGGGGAAGTTTAATAACTTATAAGGTCACAAGTTCAGTCAGTGGGAGGGCAGGGACAGCCAGAGAGGGAACAACACATCCTCATATTGCTCCATCCAAATCAACGCACCAGAAGAGAGCCCCTTCAATGAGGAATGAAGGTGCCGTACAAGAGGCAGACACAGCCTGACTTTACACATGATGCTTTAAATGGAATCTAGGGAAGGTGAAACAAGGCAAAATGGGAAAGGGCTTTTGAAGAGGAGAAACTCAAATATGCTCAGTTCTGTAGAAAAAAGCATAAAATTCAATGTTGTGTTTTATTCTGGGAATAGCTTTTATTTGAACAAATCAGACCATAATATTATCCATCTACAACACACAGTTCCATTATTAGAATTACTCAGTGTTCCATCTTTCTCAGTAATCTGGTTGAAGAAACCTCCATTAGTTTTTTGCTAAACAGTTTTTTTTCCAGAGTCAGCAATTAGACGTTAGAAGTAGTTTGCAGCCAGTCTTTCACAATTTAATGGGATTTTTGTTGTTGTTATTGATGATTTCATTCAACTCTTAGGATCAAGTTTCTTTACAGTTAGCATTTCTCTCAGCAGCACAAATCCCAAACCCAGTAAAGTTAAAACAAAGGCACTTGTATTACATGGATATAGCAACAGTTATATAAAGCCCAAAGAAGCCCTCGGTATTTACAGGGGCTTGATGGATAGTAGAGTGGACTGTAGAATTTTAAAGCAGTATTACCCTAACAGATTGCAATCCAATTACCTTCCAAGCACACAACAATTTACAAGATTTTATTTGTAGCAAGCATTAGCACATCTAGCTTTAGTATATGAATGTCTAGCATCTAAAAATCTAACAACAAACCCCAGACATCCATGTTGGCTTGTAATATGTATTTTCCATTTCTACCCGAGGATAACATTTGTTGTCATAGTTTCCTCACTCTGTGCCATTGCAGACCTGCTTTATGCTCCATCCCACTCTCATTTGGTGTCTTATTAAGAATCAGAAGCATTATTCCATGACAAAAAGTATCCTTCCTTCACAGAATCATGGAATGTTA